>VMDO01000537.1:33127-97639 GCA_007922755.1 Pedetes capensis | reverse complement strand
GCTGACCCTACTCTCTTGAAGTTTATTTTCTTATGAGGTTCAGAATAGCTAAATCCATTAACAAGAATTAGTATATTCTCTTCTGTGAATTACATGCTATTTTGTTGTCAGTTTGTTAGAATTTTAAAAAATATACTATGCTCTTTTGTTAAAAGGTACAAGTTTGTCTTCAGTCTCTCCTTTGTCTATGGCTTTTTTTTTATTTTTATTTTTTGGTGGTACTGGGGAGTTGAACACAGGGCCTTGTGCATACTAGGCAAGTGCTCTACCACTGAGGTATACTCTAAACTCCTTTATTTTTTAATTTGAGATAGTCTCCCTAAGTTGCACAGACTGTGCCTCAGCCTCCACAGTTGCTGGGATTGAATATAGGTGTGTCTTGCTGATCTGTGGCATTTTTGCATCACATTTCTAAATTTTTTGTGGCAGGTAAAATATTTGTCCTTTTCTTTTTGACTTCCCATTTTGCTGTCCTGATTGAGAAGGACTGTTTCAGTCCAAAGATTATAAAAACAATCTCTAGCTGGGCATGGTGGCGCATGCCTGTAATTCTAGCCGCTCAGTAGGTGAAAGCAGGAGGATTACAGGTTTGAGGCCAGAAGTAGCCTGTATAGTAGTGAGACCCTATCTCAATTGTAAAAATTTTATAAAAGGGGGAGGCTGGAGGTATAGCTCAATGGTAGGGTACTTGCAAAATATGTGTAAGGCCCTGAGTTCATCTCTCCAATAAAAAAGAAATCTAATTTATTTTAAAACATTAATTATTTTACATATAATTTGCTTGTTGTTGTTAGGTGCTGTCGAGTCAGTATCCAACTCATAGCAACCCTACGTACAACAGGTGAAACACTATTGTCAGTGCTTCTCTGCTATTCATAGGGTTTTCAATGGCAGATTGATTTTTGGGAGTGGGTTGCCAGGTCCTTCTCCCAACCCTATAGCAACTAGTGTTCCCAGGCAGTCTCCCATCCAAGTACTAACCAGGCCCGACCCTGCTTAGCTTCCAAGATCTGACAGGATCGGATGCCACAGGACTACGGCTGCATGCCCATAATTTGCTTAGTATATCAGAATTTATGTTGCATAAAGTAGAAGTATGCCTATCTTATTTTTTCATTCATGACTAAATAAGTCTGTGCAATTAAATAAAATATCCTTTACTCCATTGAAATACCATCATGTATTTTGGTCAGTTTCCGGAGTTTCTCTCATTGTTTCCTGGCTTAATTGTATCCATTCCAGCTCTAGTGAGTAGTTTCCCATGCTTACTATTAGGAAGAATTTTGAGGATCCAGCAAAGTTGATAGACAGTAAACACTTATCACCCACAGTGAGTCATCATATCTGTTTGAATTCTCTCTGTATACAGTTTCACATGTATACTTTAAAAAATTGACCTTTGGAAAGTGAATCATAGACATAGCGACATTTCATCTCCAAATATTTAATATTCACCTCCTAAGGTTTAAAAGGCATGCTCCATCATCACCACATTATTATCATATGCAAGAAAATTCTGTGATGTTATCTGTAAAACAGTCCCCTCACCAATTGTCTCCATGACAGTGTTTTGAGGAGTCTAAGCCAGTTTTCTTTTTAGACTGTGCTGTATTCTGCATTTGTCTGATTTCCTTTGACAAGTTTAACTTGTTCTGGTAGCCCTCTTATCTTATGTAATTTATTCCTAACTTGTGCTCACCTCTACGTTTCATTTCTATATTCATATTTCCTCCCATGTCCTAAGATATTTTTATAGCTTTTCCTATTCAAGCCAAGATGTATTTGTTTTCTATTGGATAGTTAGTGATTTAATATTTATTTCAGATGGTTTTTGTATTTTTAAAAAAATTCTTTCTTGAGGTTAGCCAGCTATGTTTTGTATCTTTCATATCTATTCTGTGTTTTTAACATTCTCATTCATCTGTTCCTTTATGTCTGTAATTACTATTTAATTATATTGAATTCGTGTTGGAGTATTGTGTTACAGTTCTTTTCTACTTATGGGGTAGGTTTTTTGTTTGTTTAAGCAATTGCTTTCATTAGCAGAAAAGCTTTTCGGTCTTACTTTGTTGACTTCTTGCTGTAGCCTTGTGTAGATGGTAGATTTTTCCTTCTGTTTCTGATTAACATACTGGATTTTCCGGAAGTACAGTTGATTGTTTGGGACCAGGAGTAAAGGTTTGCTCAGTTTCTGAGTTTAAGAATGCCCTCTTCTAGGGTAAAAGGGAACCTATATGAATAATGTACAACAAAATGCATATAGGGAAATGTCACAAGGACAAGCATGTCAGAATGAATCACATTAAGATTCACATGAATCTTTAAAATTTCCAATTAAAAAAAAAAAGAATGCCCTCTTCTGTTGGTATATAGCAATGCAACTTCTTTACTAAATGGTGTGTGGAAGGCTTTCTGCTTCTGAATCTGAGATTATCATTTTGTTTCAGTAGAGTTCTTTTGTTTCTTCTTTTATCTATCAAGATTCAAAGGTACACTTCCCTTTCTAAGCACCACAAAAATCTGTTCCTGGGGAAACCTTAGTTGACATCTAGTAAGTAGTATCTTCCTTGTATACAATTTTCTCTGCGTTTTCCAGTAAGGACTCTTTTTTTGTGTGTGTGTGGTACTGGGGTTGAACCCAGGGCCTCGCGCCTGCATGCTCTGCAAGTGCTGGACCACTGAGCTGAGCCCCCAGCCCATTTTTTCACTTTTTTGAGACAGGGTCTCGCTAAATTACTCAGACTGCCTCTGGTCTCGAATTTGCGATCCTTCTGTCTCCGCCTCCTGAGCTGCTGGGATTACAGGCGTGCGCCACCGCGCCCGGCACCCAGTAAGGACTCTTGAATTCAAACAGCAGTATCTGTAGTTTATACTGCTGGTCTTAGATGTTTGTATTTCCCCAATACTTGTAAGTTGAAGTTTGAAGCGTTTTGTCTCTTAATTTTATCATAATCATGGGCTGTGGGTGATTTTGTTCTTTTTGATTTCTGTGGGTTTTGGAGTGTTTATGTAAACATTTGCTTCGAATTTGGATGCCTGCATTCCTATGGGAATCAGAATGTTTGCTATTAGTTGTAATACCTGATAAAGAAATATATATATATTTTTAAACTAGAAAATCCACTGCCTAAGCATTCTGTTAAAATTTAGGAGGTGGTTATTGCATGGGTCCTGCTTTCCCTGTTCATCCAGATCCATTTTTTGTTGCTGTTGTTTGGCTGTGGCTTGGGTGTCTCCTGCATGGATTCCTGTGCTGACAGCTCCCTCCCCAGTGTGGCGAATTCAGAGGTGGTGTGGGACCTTCATGAGGTGGAGCCTAGCAATAGGTGGTTACCCTGTGAGGGCTGGGGCCCCTTGAAGGGATTAAGTAGTTTTCCTGGTCTTTGATTAGTTCTCATGAGAAGGTTATGATCATAGAGCGAGCCTGACCCCTGAGGATGTCTGGCCCCAGTCTCTCTCTCTCTCTCTCTTTCTCTCATACCCACCACCGTGATGTTATTTGTTATGCGGCTTTCACCAGGGCTGGTCCATGCTGTTTGAACTTTCAGCCTCCAAAACTGTGAGCTAAATTAATCTTTTTATTCCATAATATATTTAGCTTCAGACATTTTGGGGTAGTAACAGAAAGCAGATTAATACATTTGTCATATTTAAAAGTTTCATACATTTGTGGGTCTATTTTTGAATTTTCCATTTTATTCTCTTCACTAATTGGTCTGTCCTTGTAGTAAACCCTGATTATCATAATTAGTTTTTTAAGTCTTTACATTTGGCAGAGGAAATAACCCCTCTTGTTTTCTTCTGCAGCGTGTCTCAACAATTCTTAGCCCACTGCCCTTCCAAATAATTTTAGAATCAATTTGAGAAGTTCCACAGAAACTCTTTTGGAAGTCTAGCTATTGTATTACTTAGGTGAGACTGAACATCTTTATGATACCAGTTTGTCTTGTTCATGAATACAGAATATTTCTCTATTTACTTATTTATTTAGGTTTTTTTTTTGAGACAAGGTCTCACTCTGTAGGCTAGGCTGGCCTGGAACTTGTGTCGATCCTCCTGCCTCAGCCTCCCAAGAGTTGGGATTACAGACATGTTCCACCATGCTTGGCTTCTCAGTTTATTTTAATGCCCTGTATGTCTCATTAAAATATATTATTTTTCTCCCAATTCTTTTTTACTTTTATTTTGGTTTGATTGATTTATTCCTGATTCTTCAAGTATTAGATACTGTTGAACTTAGTATTTTTTTAAGTTAAAGTTTGTAATTCTGTTGCCAATACTTAGAAATGAAAATGATTTTATATATTGGTTTTACATCCAGCCACCTTTAAATTTAATTTTAAAGATTTTAGTATATATTCTGCCAGGCGTGGTGGCGCACGCCTGTAATCCCAGCGGCTTGGGAGGCGGAGGCAGGAGGATCGCAAGTTGGAGACCAGAGACAGTCTGCATAATATAGCGATACCCTGTCTCAAAAAGTAAAAAAATGGGCTGAGGATGCAGCTCAGTGGTCCAGCACTTGCAGAGCATGCAAGCGTGAAGCCCTGGGTTCAACCCCCAGTACCACAAAAAAAAACCAAACAACAACAACAACAAAAAACAAGATTTTAGTATATATTCTTAGAGAAACTCCCTAATAGTGTATTTATTGTGACCAATGTGTTGTATTGAAATATGCATGCATTGTGGAAATATTAAATTGAGCTAGTGAACACATTCATTATCTCACTTGTTGTTGTTGTTGTTGTTAGGTGCCGTCGAGTCGGTATCCGACTCATTCGACCCTCTGCACAACAGGGGAAACACTATCATCAGTGCTTCTCTGCTGTTCATAGGGTTTTCAATGGCAGATTGATTTTTGGGAGGGGGTTGCCGGGTCCTTCTCCCAAGCCTACAGCTTCTGGTGTTCCCAGGCGGTCTCCCATCCAGGTACTAACCAGGCCCGACCCTGCTTAGCTTCCCAGATCTGACGGGATCCGATGCCACAGGGCTACAGCTGCAGGGATTATCTCACTTACCTTTTTCTTTTTCTGAGGTGACAATATTTTCTTCACATACCCAGTGTGCTGCTCTTAGCAGCAGGTTTCCTTAATATAAAGAGATTGTCAAAGAGAAGAGTGCAGTGGATTGAAGCCAACTATTCAGATCACATGGGTTCCTGCCAGATTTGGTCCTGTCTAGAGGTCACATGGGCTGGGATTTAGCTCAGTGGGTAGAGCGCTGCGCTACAGTCTCTGAGGCCCCGAGTTCAATTCCCAGCACCACAAAAATGGGAGAAGGACCTGTGAATCCACTCCCAAGGCAATCCCGAAGCACTCAGCCATTGAAAACCCTATGAGGGTCGCTATGAGTTGGATACCGACTTGACAGCACCTAACAACAACAACAAGAGGTCACATTGTCACATCTGAAAAATAGCCATAGGGCTGCATTTAATGGTATTTGTTGCCTTTTGTCTATGCAGCTTCTGTGTAACTTTAAACTTTTTAATTTGAGAGGTTTATAAGTTAATTATCCTGTGGGATATACACTTGTGTAGTTGAAGGGTGTTCTGTGTGTTAAATTCTTACCATAAAGAAAATATATGAAGTAGAATTACAAACCAATACCACCAGTGTCAATTAGGGTTCATCAGAAGATAGTAAATCAGTTACTTTTATATCCTTTATCGAGCTGCTTGGAACTGGAAGTGTTTTGGATTTTGGGTTGCTTACTTGCTTTTTTTTTTTTTTTTTTTTTTCCCTTTGATTTTGGAATATTTACATATACATAATGAGATATTTTGGGGATGAGAGCTGAGCCTAAACATGAAATTTATTTATACTTCATATATACCTTATACCCTTAATCTGAAGGTTATTTTATTTGTTTACTTTTTGTGGTTCTTGGAGGTTGAACCCAAGGCCTCACACATACTTTGCAGGTGCTCTATTGCTGGGCTGCACCTCCAGCACATTTTTCATTTTTTATCTTGAGACAGGGTCTTGCTAAATTACGCAGGCTTCCTCTGGCCTCAAACCTGTGATCTTCCTGCCTTGGCCTCCTGGGTTGCTGGAATTACAGGCTTGAGCTGCCACACCCAGCTCTGAAGATAAATTTGTACAGTTTTTTTAAACAATTTTATTTATGAAACAAAGTTTCATGGTGTGGAATTTTCACTTTTGCCATCCTCTTGGTACTGAAAAAGTCTCAGACCTTAGAGCATTTCAGATTTTGAATTTTTATATTAGGTACCCTCAACCTGTATAAATAATTGTTAAATGAGTATTGATGAAGTAAGAATGTGAAAAGAAAACCCTAAAATACAGAGGTAGCAATTACTCAAAGCAGCTACTACCCCCAAGACTGGACGAACCAAATGAGGAGGTTAGAATTATTAAAATTCAGTGGCTAAGAGGAAGGACTTTGCAGGCCTGGGACTAAGGAAGAGGCACTAGCTGGTTGGTGCTAGTATCTTTGATGGGTGCAGTGAGCTGACCAGTGAGGGTTAGAAAAACTGCGAGCTGTGGCACACGCTTGTAATCCCAGCAACTCGGGATGCAGAGGGCAGGAGGATTGTGAGTTTGAGGCCAGAGGCAGCCTGTGAAATTTAGCGAGACTCTGACTCAAAGGAAGCGGGGAGGGGGGAAACATCGAGGAGGGTAAGGGATAACCTATATGAATAATGCTTATCAAATTCCATATATGAAAATTGTCACAACGAAAAGCATGTCAAAATGAATCACATTATGATGTACATTAAAAATTTCTAATAAAAAAAAATAAAAATAAAAAATAAAAATAAAAAATGGGTTAGGTATATAACTCAGTGGTAGAGTCCTTGCAAAGTATGTGTGAGCCCCTGGGTTCAACCCTCAGTACTGCAAGAGAGAAGAAAAGAAAAGGAAACTGCAAATTGGAATTAGGTCTGCCCTGGAATGAATGATCTACTAGCATCACTAGAGTTTTACTGACAAGAACTGGAAGCAGTAAGAAAAAAGCAGATCTCTTCTGCCTTCAGCTTCCAGTTTCTCTCTAGCACCCCCTATTGACATTGGAGGTGGACCCTGTGGCACAGGCCTGTAATCCCAGGGATTTGGGAGGTGGCGGCAGGAGGATCATGAGTTTGAAGCTAGAGGCAGCCTGCTCAAGTTAGCAAGACCCTGTCTCAAAATAAAAAAGAGACAGAGGGTGCAGTTCAGTGGTAGAGCACGTGCCTAGCATGGGTGAGGCCCTCAGTTTAACTCCCAAGCACTAGAGGAAAAGAAAAAGAAAGAAAACCATTAGCATCAACAGAAAAATAATGGTTTTGTGATGACTAGACACAGCATCTCAAAAAAGAGATGTGGAGCTGAAAAGTAATAGCTAAATTACTGGCTCTTAAGTCTACAGCCATACCACCCCGGCATCCCATCCCGTCAGATCTCAGAAGCTAAGCAGGGTCGGGCCTGGTTAGTACTTGTATGGGAGACTGCCTGTGAACACCAGGTGGTGTAGGCTTGAAACAAGGACCTGGCAGCCCACTCCAGAGACAATCAGCCACCAAAAACTCTATGAATAGCAGAGAAGCACTGACATAGTGCCAGGCATGGCTCAGTGTTGGAGAGTGTTTCATTCTGTCGTATACAGGGTCGCTGTGAGTGGGACCCAAATCAACAACATCTAACAACAACTAGTAGCTTCTCTCTATTAAATTCACTTTTTAAATTTTCTGTGTACAATACAGGAAGTTTGTTTGTATAATTCAGTTTGATTTCAGAACCCACATTTTTTCACACGTTCCTGACCGTAGCTGCGTACACAGATCCTCTGCGTCATGTATTTGCCATCCTTTACTGAAATTTAGCTTTTTAAATGTTTATCCTTTCAATTGTACTCGTGTCCTTGCTAATGCAAGGGGCACCCAGATTGGAGGCCTCTGTTCTTACAGGTTTAATTTTACTACCATCCTAGCCTGTTTCCTTATAGAGAGTTAATCAGCTACAGCCATGTACCTTGACTTTTCTAAAAGTCAGATTTTTAAGCAATTTCTTGTGTATTAGAATATCTCTCAAAATCATATCAAAAGGATAAATTTTGACATTGTTCTTAGTGCTAAAGTAAACCTCAGGAGATTAATTTCCTTTTAATTAGCAGGTGCTTCTAAAGAAGGAGGGGCTGGAGCAGTGGATGAAGATGACTTTGTAAAAGCCTTTACAGATGTTCCTTCTGTCCAGGTAAGGCTGCCAGGCAAGTGGCACTCCCCAGGAGCATCGCCTTTGTACCTGTTCCTATCATTCGTTTTTTCCTTTTTTTCCTAAATGACATGTTTGACTTACTACCAAGCTATTGCTTATTGGTATAGATTTTCAAATGATTCTTTTCAATAAGGCTGAAATAAAAGTGAATTTGTGTGATTTAGTCACATTACATTGCAACGTCCAATTTAAAGTTCAGATTCTTGATATAATGGGTTTTGAGACAGAGAGTGTTGGGCTACACTTGACAGTCATTCACATAGAAGTAATGAAAGTAGTCAGAATGGACATAAAAGAGTATGCTTTTCTGTCTTAAAAATATAAATAAATACAAAGATGTGTCCATGCCATTTCTAACTTTTTGCTATTCCCTGTCGTCGTATAACGAATATTTTTGTACATGTGTTCTTATTTGTAGGAGTTTCTTTAGGGTGAAAATATAAGAGTGGAATTGCATGGTTATAATCATTTAGCTTTACTAGATTTTTCTCTGTAGGGTTATTGTACCAGTTGAAACTCCTATAAAAAAGATGTGATAATTCTCATTTCCTCATGTCCTTGACAACACTTAATGTCACTCAGAATATTCTCTCCAGTATGATGAATGTAAATGCTGAATGTTCCTTTGAAAATATTTCACATCTCTTTATTTGCAAAACACCTTACATTGCATGTATTTATTTACCTTTTACTCATTTGAAAGGAAAATGTGTCTTTAAGGTGTTTAAGGTCTGAAAAAGTGAGAAAGTTTTAAAAATGTTTTGATTTGAGTCTAGTTTCTCTCTTTATGGAAATATATATTTTTTTCTTTTCTTAAGGTATTTACTTTTTAGATAATAGGAAAAATCTAGTCCCTCTCCTATTTATTTTACAGACCTTTCATATAAGGGAATGATCAATGTTTTAGGAGCAGTTGGTAAAACCTGGTTGGACTTGAACAGTTCTCATTGCTCATCATGTTCTTGCCAGAATAGTATTGTAGTATCACAGAAGCCAAGGGCTGCTCAGGTTTATGAAGCAGAAAAGACTATTCCACAGTTACCCACTGCATCCTTACAACTGACCCTCTGCCCCTGTGCTCCTAAATGCATTGTGCCTTCTGGGTGTCTGTTGCATAAGCAAAAACTCCTCAAGTCCTTTTTTGAGGGTCCTTTCAACGTCCTTACCTTAATTAAAATCTGATTTTTTCCCTGGAAGCACTTTAAAGGAGAAGTTGTTCATTAGACTTGACTCACATCCCATTAGTGACTGATGGTGGGTTCATCGTGCTTATTTTTCTCCTCACTTGGCAGCCATTGTTCCAGCACAGACTTTCGTGAAGTCAAGCTCTCTGGCAGCCTTCTTGTTGCCAGATACTGATCTGGACAACATTCCACCTTTGCTTAGTTTGCATCCCAACTCTCCCATGCTTACTGTGTAACTTTGGGTGAATTACTTAACTCCCTGTACTTCAGTTTCCTCATTGTAAGTTAGGAATTGAGAGTACACACTCAGGTTGTTGTGAGGATTAAATATGGCGATGCAGACAAAGTGTGTGGTAAGCACATGTAAGCTGTTATTATCATCCTAAACTTCTGTTGTTGAGGAAGGGTCTCTCTGTATAGCTCAGGCTGGCCTGGAACTCATGATCCTCCTGCCTCTACCTCCCAAGTGCGTGGATTACAACTGAGCACCTCCTGCTTCTTCCTGAACTTGGACCGTATTTGATTACTTGGTTTTCATTTGGATGACTCATCAGCTTTTTACCTCTTCCCCACCTTCACCTTACTTATCTGCTTCACAGTTAAACATTGGACTTTGATGTCACCTGGATGCTATTGCTTTTTTTCCAGTCGTTACTTAAAACATTTCCCTACTGATGATGATCTCTGTGCTCTTTCCATGCACTCAGACAGCTCCTCTCCATGATGTTAGAACCCTCAGTCCACTGTCGCTTCTCCCTCTCAGTCCATTACCTCTTGCTTCAGCTAGCCTTCTCATCTGAGTGCCAATACTGGAGTTTCTTGGAGAAAAGTTGCATATAATACAGCAAAATCCCTCTTTCTCTGATATTTTTAAATATCTGTTTTTTAACACTACACTGTGGATGATTCCCAGCTTTTTATTTTCTCTATTTTTATAACCCATAAACAGTGCTCCTGGAGAAAGCCACATGGTTAAGCACGTGATTTTTTTCCCTGGAATTCATAACAGGAGCCCCCAGAAATCTGACATTTATGCATGTTCAGTTATTTTTCTGCTTTCCTCAGGCACCAGACATGTCTGTTTATTCTCGAACTATCAGCTTGGCTCTCTCTACAACTCTCCTTTGAGTGAGTGTGAGAGTTTGCCTCTTCCTTTACTTATTAAATGGTCACCGTCACACAAGGAGTGCTGTCCTTGTGCCCACGTCCTTCTCCACTGTGTGCCCCTGTCCTGTTGCTTCAGAAGCACAGTTGTGCCTCTCCGAAGACCAGCCTCCACGATGCTCCACAGCCTGCTCATTCCACCTGGCTGAACACATTCACTCAGCCCTGATCTCGAGTTCAAGCTTTTACTCTTTTCTAGAGCCTTCTCACTGTCCATTAATCATTGCTGTGTTCCTCCATTTAAAAAAAAATCTAGGCTAGAAGTAGCTGTTGCCTGGTGTGCACAAGGCCCTGGGAGAAGAAGAACCTTGCATGGTGTTTCAGGGAGCACCTCGGTGAGACTGAGAGTGGTAGAGGACACTGTTGCAGCAGAAGGGCTGTTGGGAAGGGGTGGTTGGGGGCAGGAAGGAGCTAGTGCAGATGTGCCCAGGAGTCCCTGTCCAGCATGGTGTCCCTGGGTGCCCTCCTGTTTCTCGCTGTTGTAGTCTCTGTGCTTGCGCTGCACATGCTGTCTTCTCCCTCTTAATTCAGTAGCTTTTGAAAGTGATTGATGTAAGTAGGGCTGGTGTTTGTTTCTTTGGTTTTGGTTTTCTGAGACATGGTCTTGCTAGGCAACTCAGCCTGGCCTTGAATTCGTTGGCCACACGCCTCTGCCTCCCAAGTGTCAGGATTGCGTCCTGATCGGCAGTGCTCCTTGATGAGGGGGTTCCCCTTATCACCAGGACTTCATTTCTCTCCGTCTCCGTTTCCCATTCATCTACGCTGGCTGCCGTTGTGCTCAGCACTGTAGCCACAGCTGTCCAGCCACACACCTTCACTGCCCTGGACCTCTTTTCCTGTTCACTCTTCCCTCTGATGAAGCAGCAATTATTAACCTAGACATTCTGCGCTGGCTGACTCGGACCTGGGTCCCCAACTGTCTTAGTTCCCTTTGCTCTCTTTACTTTTACACCATGGTCTTTCTTCAGTTGCTTGCTGTTGTAGAGCTTTTGCACATGCTGGTCACTCCTTCAGAGGAAGCAGGTCTCTTTACGCTTTGCCTCATGACATAGGGGACTTGTTCTTTGCCTCTCAGCCCAAGCTTGACTTTGAGACCAGGTCAAACCGTATTTTGTATGTAGACTTCATGGTCTTTTCATTGTCCTTTGTTCTTACTGGTTGTACTTTCATATTTTATGTCACTGAATTCATTTTTATAGTGTCCCCAACTGTCGATTATAAGGTCCATAAGGCAGAGACGTAAAATTTTTGTCTGTTTTTGCTCACCATGATCTGCCTCGTACCCAGCATAGTCTGCCCCTGTTATGTGAATATTTGTTCAATTATTGAAAGAATGATGGATGGCATCTGGCTCTTAGGAGAGTGGTTGGCTCCAGAGGACACAAATCATGCAGTGGTCCTGGCTGTACTCTGTTGTGGCAGAGAGGAAAACAAACCAGCTTCAGACACATCCTAATGGCGGTATCTGATGAGAAGCACAGGAGTGCAGTTCTTGAGGAATTGGTCTGTGTTTATTAACTTCTGGACATTGTATCTTGTTCTTAAGTAGCAAACTATTTTAATAGTGTATTTAAGTTATTCATGAGGGGACAAGTAGCAAAAGGAAGCAAGCCAGGAAGAAGGACATATGGAAGCCTTTTATTTTTTATTGTGTGTAATGTTTTCTCTCAGTGGTGCCAGAATGAGAAATAACTTCACTATGTAAAAGGTGCCTGCAGCTGTAGCCCTGTGGCATCCGATCCCGTCAGATCTCCGAAGCTAAGCAGGGTCGGGCCTGGTTAGTACCTGGATGGGAGACCGCCTGAGAACACCAGATGCTGTAGGCTTGGGAGAAGGACCCGGCAACCCCCTCCCAAAAATCAATCTGCCATTGAAAACCCTATGAACAGCAGAGAAGCACTGACAATAGTGTTTCCCCTGTTGTACAGAGGGTCGCTATGAGTTGGATACCGACTCGACGGCACCTAACAACAACAATGTAAAAGGTTATTTTAAACATCAAGGCTTAATGTTGATAGTATTCATAGCAAGAAATATTGTTGTAATTCTGAATCTTTTTAAAGATCTATTCCAGCAGAGAACTTGAAGAAACATTAAATAAAATCAGGGAAATTTTGTCAGATGACAAGCATGACTGGGACCAGCGTGCCAATGCAGTAAGTTTTTATTTTTTATTTTCTTAGCCCTCTTCTCTTCTTTCCAATGTTCCTTTTTAAAAATGTGAAAAGTCAGCCTTAGCACTATCTGGTGTTCACCAACAAAATAGAGAGTCTGATAGGTAACATCTCTCTCTGGAAAATGCATTGAGATAATAAGAATCTCCTGGTTTAGGTTCAGTTTTTATTATTTTTGGCTGATCAGATGGCACCTGCCCCACTACCTGGCAGCCTTTCTACTTGGGCTGTTTATTGACTGACCTGGAACGCAGAGGCTCTCCCGGGTCATGGCCTCTTGAGAGGCCCACAGTTGCTTATCAGCACCCAAGTCATATAAGACTTGCCAATAAAGCAGTTCACTTTTCCAGCAGGCTCAGTATTTTCATGCTAATGATATAATGTCACAGCAGTGTGTCCATTTACCTGGCTTTTTTCTTTCTTTTGTCACAAATGTGATGAACATTTATCACTCATTTACAAAAAAAAAAAAAAGTTTGGTATCCTTAAATTAAGAATATTTTGCTCACTCTATATTCTTTAAGGAAAATATTTGATAAATTTTTAATAATATTTGCATTGACAGCAGACTATATATTTTAAATTTTGCAAATTTGTCCAATTCCCATGACCAGATCACATGTACTAAATGAATAGCTCAGAGTCCTGGAAAAGGGTCCATCTGAAGACTCCCTGCTTTCCCAATCTGTCTGGTTGTGAACAATCTCTAATCAAAAAAGGTCTTTTGACAAATATGGTGTTTTAAGAACTGAAGGTCATTTTTTGTCTTCTCTTGGTTGGGAAGTGTGCACATCTTAATATGTTCAACAGAAAAGTGGAGCTCCATGTTTGTTTGTGGCTCATATTCTTGTTAAGTTCTGAGATGAGTAATGCAGAAAGATTTTTGTCCGAGGTGATCTGTAGAAAAACATGATAGATTAAATGTTGTCAGCATAAAACATAAACTTTGTACTTGAAGATTTGTTTTACTTTGAAAGTACCCATTTAGAACTAACAGATGGTCTTCTAATTACTTTTATAGAGTATACCCTTTTCTATGTATATGTATTCAAATATGTATGACAAGCTAAGCAGAGCCTCCCTCAAATGAGAGAGAAAAATGAGATCATACTAGATATGTTACTAAGTAATTTGCTCTTTTTCACTTAACAAACCATGCCCATTCAGGATAGCTGATGTAGATATCAGGCATGTAACAGTTGCTTGGGTATTTACTGAATGTGGATCAGTATGTGCATATATTCTGTTCTTTAATACACAGAGGGTGCCAAAAAACGTACATATTTTAAGAAAGAAAAAACTGTATTAACAACTTGGGAGGCAGAGGCAGGAGGATAACAGGTTCGAGTCCAGAGGCAGCCCACGTACCTTAGTGAAACCCTGTCTTAATTTAAAAAATAAAACGGGATGGGGGTACAGCTCAGCGGCAGAGCACTTGCGAAGTATGCATGAGGCCCCAGGTTCAGCACCCCCTGTACCACATACACACACAGAACTGTATTAAAACTCAATATACAGTGATCACGAAGGATGAGTACAGGTCACACTTGACCTCAAGAGGTCCTCGGAGTGGTGGGCATAGCAGCAGAAGCAGCATGACTCGTTGCTATGTGGCCTCCAGCACCATCCCTTGTGCATAGCACACAGTCACAGTACCACGAGCCTCAGAGTTACCATGAACGTGTGCAGTCATTAGGTGTGCTGGAGGTTCTGCTGCATTCACACTTCCAGTGTCATTGTACTTCCACCACATTCTCAAATTTCAAATGCCACTTCAAAATGGACTTGTTTTCTTTGACTGCCCTGCCTGTCACATGGTGGCACTAACCCTTTGATTAACGCCATATTTTGAGCAAGCATAGTACTACACGTTGCCACTGTAATTCAATTCAACTTCAAAAAGTAATACATAGGCAACATCTCTTACAATGTATATATATTTTGACAACCTGTGTGTATACATTTTATTAGTGCCCCTGATGTGTAGGTGTAATTTATTAAATCATTTCCCATTCAATAGATTTAGAGTTCATTCTTTATTCTTTGCTATTTTAAAGATGTTGCAATAACTGTCCTCCTTCCCCCCCACCCCTGCAGTGCTGGGAATCAAGCCCTTAAGTGCTCTATCACTGAGCTACACCCCCAGCTCACTGCACACATTTGGAACAACCTTTTTTCTTATAGGTTAGATTGTAAAATGTGGGTTGTTCAATGAAGAGTAAACGTGATTTTATTTCAGTAGCTGGTACCAAAATACTGTGAGCCAAGGTTTTAGTCATTCATAACTTTACTTGGGTTGTTTGAGAGCATCTGTTTTCTTTCTCTAGTGTCACATGCTATCAGTTTTTAAAATCTTTTGCCCATCTGATGGAGAAAAATAATGTCTCTTTTGTAAATGGTTTTGCCTGTCACAGGTACACTTGAACACTTTCATATATGTATTTTCTCAATTAACACTGGGTTATTTGTCTTTTTCTTATTTATTGTCATGCATTATGTTGGGTGTTGCAGCTGCTTTTTTCCTATTTTTATGTGGTTTTTATTCTGTTTTTTAGTTACTCTTGCTCAGATGCCTTCTAGAAATTCTGTTTATAATAGTTTTTCTTTCCTTATACACTCCCAGATTGTGTAACCATTCTTTGAAAGTTTTTTCTAATATCCATAGCAGCATTTTTACTTTTATATATTTAATACCTCTGATTTAACTTTAAAGATACATTTTAAAATTTGGAAAATGTCATCTAAATGTGAGATTATATATAATAATGGTCATTATCAGTAAACTTTTATTTTTATTTTTAAAATTAATTAATTTCATTTTTTAGTACCAGGGATTTGAACCCAGGACCTTGCACATGCTAGGCAAGTGCTATACCACTGAGTAGCACCCCTAGCCCCTTTTTTAATTTTTTAATTTTTATTTTAGCTTTGTGGTTCTGAGTGTTTAGACCCAGGGCCTCATACATGCTAGACAGGCACTCCACTACTAAGCGACATCCCCAGCCCTTTTCTTGGAGACAGGGTCTTGCTAAGTTGTGCAGGCTGCCTCTGGCCTTGAACATGTGGTCCTTCGTCCTCAGCCTCATGAGTAGCTGAGGTTATAGAGTGTGCCCGACTGTGTATCTCTGTTGATTGATGTGACTTTGTTATATATGTCCAGTGTTTATGTGGAAAAGATTTGGCAGTCAGCTACTAAAAGGTAATACTAAAGGTGTATATACAGGAGGAAAGAACCGTTTGCTCTGCAAAGTATTATAATGTTGATGATTGTTCATTTTGATTATGTACTCTCACTATGAATGCATGGAGTTTCCAGATTTGGCCCTTTTAAAAATAAGCTTCCTGGGGTGGAGATGTAGCTCAGCGATAGAGCATTTGCCTCACATGTGTAAGGCCTTGAGTTCCATTCCCAGTATCTCAGGGAGGAGGGCCCTTCCTTGGTAGATAGTGGTAATGGTTGCACAATTTTGCAAATGCATTTAATGCCACTGAATTATAAACTTTAAAATGGTAGATTTTATGTTTTACCACAGTTTAAAAAAGAAAGACTGCTTTAAAACTTTAGAATTTACTTATGTATACATTGTATGTATGTGTAAACTAAATTTAAATGTTTTTCTAGCAAGCTTTTTGTTTGTATGTATGTTATTTACAAGATGTATTTAATGCTGCTAAAATGTCTGACTGTAGTTATGTGAACACAGCAGAACATATTTGTTTCATTTTTTAAAAACTTTGAATAATGTAATTCAGATAGCTCTTTTGTTTACTTTTTGTTTTTTTGCACTGCCATCTTTTGTGTCAATAATGAACGTTCTTTTTATTTTAGCTTAAGAAAATTCGATCACTGCTTGTTGCTGGAGCCGCACAGTATGATTGCTTTTTCCAGCATTTACGCTTATTGGATGGAGCACTTAAACTATCAGCTAAGGATCTTAGATCGCAGGTGGTCCGAGAAGCTTGCATTACTGTTGCGTAAGTGTATTACTTTTTTTCTTTTTTTTGGTGGTACTGGGGGTTGATCCCAGGGCCTCGAGCTTGCATGCTCTGCAAGTGCTGGACCACTGAGCTGCACCCTCAGCCCATTTTTTTACTTTTTGAGACAGGGTCTTGCTAAGTTACACAGACTGCCTCTGGTCTCGAACTTGTGATCCTCCTGCCTCCACCTCCCAAGCTGCTGGGATTACAGGTGTGCGCCACTGCGCCCGGCCAAGTGTATTCCTTTTGTGCTAAGTGTTTATTATTATTATTTTATTTTATTTTATTCTTTTGTGGTACTGGGGGTTGAACCCAGAGCCCCACACTCGCATGCTTTGCAAGTGCTGTATCACTGAGCTGCACCTCCAGCCAAGTATTTTTTATTATTGAATGTAGTACTGATTAATTCAGTACACAGTAAGTAAATCAGTAGCAGGAAAATTCAAAAAGTATATATGTATATATTAGCCAAAAATAATTTCTGTTATATAAGGATTCAATTTGTATGATTTTTTTTTTTTTTAAGAAATGATTCTTGGGCTGTGGATATGGCTTAGTTGTAGAGTGTTTGCCTATCATTCATGAGGCTTGGGTTTGATCACCTAGCACTGAAAAAAATCTTCCACTATACCAGTCTTAAATTGTGTTTATGTGTCTAAAACCTACTGGTGGATTTCTGATCAACTGAACTTTTTAAAAGAAGAAAGCTGAATAGGTCTGAAAACTGGCTAAACTCACTTTTCTCATTACTAACTTGGTTAGTAAGAACCCCATTCTGTAGCTTCTCTAAGTGCCATTGCAAAGAGACGTGTAAAATCTTAAATTCCGTCTTTGGGCTGGTCATTTAATGGATGGGAAAAGGAAAGAACTACATAGTATTTGGGCTTCCCTTTCTTTTTTTCTCCAGACATTAGACCTAATTAGAATAGTTCCCAAGTTAATTCAGTAAAAGAGTATTTTAAAATTATTATGGTATTATTATGTTTAATATCAAGCTATTAAAAATACTTTCTGTCTTCTCTTGTAGTCATCTTTCCACAGTTCTGGGAAATAAGTTTGATCATGGCGCTGAAGCCATTGTCCCTACACTTTTTAATCTTGTCCCCAATAGTGCAAAAGTCATGGCAACTTCAGGATGTGCAGCAATCAGATTCATCATTCGGGTAGGTACTGCTGTTGTGTCCTGACCTCCCCTTACCTGTGCTTCCACCACGACATGCTTAAGTAAGTCACTAATGGTTTCAACCCCCAAAAAGGAAAATCACTTTTGAAGTATTTTTCTCACACTTAAAGCAATACACAGTCATTATAGATCATGTAAATAATGTAAAATATGAGGAGCAAACATGTCTGAAAGTGGAATATAATACATACATGCATGTACATACATGTATATGTACGTGTAATCACAGATGTGACAGGCAGCAATGAAAGTAACAAGCACATTCTTTTTTTTTTTTTTTTTTTTTCGTGGTGAGACTTGGGAGTTGAACCTGGGTCATTGTTTCGCTAAGTTATGTAGGCTGCCTCTGTCTTTAGATATGGGATCCTCCTGCCTCTGCCTCCTAAATTACTGGGATTATTGGTGTGTGCCACTGTACCTGGCTAACAGGCAAATTCTTAATATTTCTCAGTATTCATATCTTGAGGATACCCAAAAGAACAGAGTTAAAAAGTAATCTCTCACTTTAAATTTTACTCTTTGATCACACTAGCAGGTACTTTTCTCAATTTCTATCCTGTGCCTATAAAACATATTTGTCACACAAATAGAAAATGTAAATACTAAACATTGTGTGTGTTTATATGTTATGTATGTATACTTTATGGATAGTCAAATTTTTGACTATTATCATCTTGAAACGGTATTTTTTTCCCTATCTTTGTGTTTTCTATTTATTGAGCTTCTTTTTATAATTTTAAGAGTTCCTTATTCTTTGTCAATGTCAAGAATAAAACCTTTATTTACTCCTCCCTGACTCTTAAAAAGTGTACACTTTGCTGGGCTGTGATAGTGCACACCTGCAATCACAGTACTCTAGAGACTGAGAGTTCAAGGACAGCCTGGGCTACATGGTGACACCATGTCTCAAAAACAAACAAACAAAAACACCTAACCAGAGAGTGTACATTTTATCTCATGTTATTTTTTTTTTCTCTTGACAGATTTTCAACAATTAGAAATAACTGTAGCTTTTAAATTCTTCTATTTTTGACCAGTGTTTATCGGTAGGCTCTCATTTCCCATTTTTAAAAATTGCTTCTGGGTCATTCTTATTTGGCCTTAACTATTTTCTCAATTTTCATGTATATTTATAATTTGTCCATATTTTGAAATATCTATCCTGTTTTGTTTTGCCCTTCTACGTAGATGGAGTTTTTGGGTGGGGTGGTTTTGGGTTTTTCACTAGGGGTTGAACCCCAGGCCTTGTACGTGCTAGGCAAGTGCTCTGCTGCTGAGTTGAGCCCTAGCCATACACCTCTTTTCTCTCTCTCTATATATATATATATTTCTTGTTGGTAGTACTGAAGGGTTGAACCCAGGGCCTTGTGCATACTTTTGCAAATGCTGTACTGCTGAGCTGAATCCCCAGCCCACTTTTTATATTTTTTATCTTGAGATATGGCCTCACTAAGTTATATAGGCTGCCCCTGGCCTCGAACCTGCAGTCTTCCTGCCTTCTCCTGAGTCACTGGGATTGTAAACATGAGCTACTGAACTCTGCTTATTTTTTATTTTGAGTCAGAGTCTTGATAATTTACACAGGCTGCCTTTGGTCTTAAACTCGTCATCCTCTAGCCTCTGCCTCCCCAGTCTCTGGGATTACAGGTGTGCTCCACCACACCCAGCTGGATCATTTCTTTCTTTGGGTCTTCTGTCTTATTTTACCCAGTTTTTTTTCTTTCTGTTGCTCTTATAATACAGATTGTGAAATACTTAATGTTATTTGTCATTTCTTAAATAATTTTATGTTTCTTTGTCTAACAGCTGTGAGCGTTCTCAGGAAAAATTATGTAAAACCTATTTGATAGTACCCATTTTGCCATTCTTAGCCTTATGTGCTTTGTTTTCAAATGGTTCATTTAAAATAAAATTTTCTCATGTTATTTATTAGCCTGTCATCTTTACAGGAATATGAAGCAGGGTTTTTTGTTTGTTTAATGTTATCTTCTAATTCCTGTGTTTCATTTGTTCCTTAGAGGCTTGCCTCTTTAGTGTCCTCTCTTTGATACCTAATTCTTTTAATTTTAGAGAATTTCTTTCCGGTTGTCACCTTGTATTAATAAATTAAAGTCTAAATGATTCTGACTCAGAACCGGGCATGGTGGCGAATGGGCAGGTGGATCGACTTTAGTTTGAGGCCAGCCTTATCTACATAGCCAATTCCAGGCCAGCCTGGACTATCCAGTGAGTTTTGTCTCAAAAAACAAAACAACAACAAAAAACTAGCTAACTAAATAATTCTGACTTGGTGTTGGTTAAATACTTCATGTATCATTGTAAGGGCTACGTCTGTTTTCCTTGGTTCCGCTACCCCTGAATATGAAGTACCATCACTGACGTTGGCATCTCTCCCTGTCCCTAGCTCCGCTGTGGATGTGAGTGATACAGCAGTGGGGCTTTGGGGGCCGTGAGAGAGAGAAGGTCTCCTGAGCAGTGAGTGGTTAGAGGTCCTCCATGGGTTTTGACCTCCACAGTACTGTGTGGGGAATGGGCTCTTCTGAGGGCCACAGGGAGCAGGTCCACATAGCCCTGCGATGCTGAATATGACAGCTAGCACCTGGCAGGACAGTGCGATTTTACAGTAACCTCATCTTACACAGCTCCAGATCTCCGAGTGATCTTATTTGGTGACTCAAAGAATTTTCCCTTTTATTTTGGTTCAGTTATCTGGTATGTCTTACATGTTTTTCTTCAGTGGAAGATTTATTTCTCCAGCTGGGCATAGAGGGTCATACCTGTAATCCCAGCAGCTCTGAAGCAGGGGCAGCAGGATCCCAGGTTCAAAGGCAGAGTCAGCCTACATAACTTAGTGAGACCCTGCCTCAAATATGAAGTAGAAAATGAACTATGGGGTACAGCCCAGGGGTAGAGCACTTGCATAGCATCTGTGAAGTCCTGGGTTGAATCCCTAGTACCACCAAAAAAAAGAAAAGAAAAAAAAAAAACCCAAAAATTTATTTCTCTAATACCACTTGTATTATTCAGCCTTCACCTGCCAGCCTCATCAAGGACGCCCTCCACTGCAAAGACCTGCCTTTTCCAAGGTCTTGCCTCTTTCTAGTATGGCCCATCTCCAATAACTGACTGATGTAGAAATACAAAAATTTGACCATTTTGGACCAATTTAAAACTATTCTGAGCTGAGCGTGATGGCGAGCACCCATAATCTAAGAGACTTGGGAGGCAGAAGGAGGATCACAAGTTCAAGAACAGAGGAAGCCTGTGTAACTCAGTGAGACCTTGACTCAAAAAATAAAAATGGGGCTGGACGCGGTGGCACTCGCCTGTAATCCCAGCGGCTTGGGAGGTGGAGGCAGGAGGATCGCAAATTCAAGACCAGAAGCAGTCTGCATAACTTGGTGAGACCCTGTCTCAAAAAGTAAAAAAAAAATGGGCTGGGGGTGCAGCTCAGTGGTCCAAGGAGGCCCTGGGTTCAACCCCCAGTACCACAAAAAAATAAATAAATAAAATAAAATGAGAATAAAAATGGGCTGGAAGTGCAGCCCACTGGTAGAGCACATGCAAAGTATGTATGAGGCCCTGAGATCAACACCTAAGTACCACCAAAAAAACCCAAACCAAACAAACATCCAAGAACTCCACTATTCCGAAAAATCATTTTAGGTCTGGAGCTCCCCGGTGGCTTTGGGCAAAGATATCCTAGGTCATGTTACAGTTCAGTTTCCTACTCTGCCAGTTTCCTCTCATTCTCCTCCTCCCACATTATTTATCCCAACAGCATAATGGATATTCTGTATACAAAATTTCATGTTAGACTTGCTTCCTGGGTGACCCCGTCTGTACCATTAGCTCAGAAGAAAAGTAGGAGATTGAAGGCATCAAATATGTATGCTTAGGTTACTGTTTTCTTCTGTATCTATAATGAACATTTAAGTGTTTGCTTCACTAAATAGGGGCATAAGAATTACTAATCAAAGTCAGAACATAATGTCTGTTCAACTCACAGATTGAGCCAGATTCAGTGAGATTGAACTCACAGATTCAGCCAGAATGAAAGTTCTGTTAAAATTACCATTTCAAAGTGCATTCCCAATAGTTAAGAACATGTTGTTGTTGTTGTTAGGTGCCATCAAGTCAAGTCTGACTCATAGCAACCCTCATAGGGTTTTCATTGGCTGTTTCAGGATTACCTTGGGAAAGGGTTGCCACATCCTTCTCCCATTTTGTGGTGATGGGAATCGAACTCGGGACCTCAGAGACTGCAGAGCAGCGCTCTACCAACTGAGCTAAATCCCAACCCCCTATTTAAGAACATAGATTACCTGTTTTGATGACATGCAATTATTATTTCCTACCACCAGCAGCCCTGGTAATTGAGTTCTTGCCCAGTCCTCTCTGTGCTCCTCCCCGTTAACTGTGTCCGCAGGGTTCACTGCTGTTACAGCCAGCCTGTCGTGGTTCTGTGTCACCATCCACAGCTGTCCTGTTAAGACTACATCATTATTTCTGTTTCCTTGATTTGGGAAATCTCTTAATTCCTCTTGAAATCTGACATGCTTTTTTCCTGTCATGACATCACTAAGTGCTTGGATGACAGGTGTGTGGAAGTGGGTAGCACGAGGGGTACCATGTTTTTCATCCTTTTCTAAAACGTCTTTTTCAGCATACTCATGTACCCAGGCTGATACCCTTAATAACAAGCAATTGCACATCAAAATCAGTTCCTGTGCGGAGGTAAGTTTTGAAAAAAAGGTTTTGCATAACACTGCATAATATTTAATTCTTAGTTTGGTGCAAAAGTTGTTACCAGTTTCTTAAAATTGCCTTCCACAAAAGCCATAATAAAATTTTTTATATTTAATGTTAGGGGAAAGGGATGAAGCCATTACTATGACCACTCACATTTCTCAGTTTAACATATTCAGCTTCAGTTTATCTGGACCCCTGGTTGGTTTCTTTTTAAATTAAATGAAATTTGATAAAATTTACATGTAACACATTTTTAAGATGAAATTATATATTAAAATTATGGGAAACTTGTAAAAGTCTTTTAAAACTATTTAGCATAGGAATAGTTGGTATTCTATAGTTATCTAAAAACATGTCTGTGGCTTTAGGGGGCAAAGTGAGTACTGTAAGAACAGCGTTATTGTGGTGTTTAGTCTGAAGCTTGGTCTAATGAGGCATTTGTCTTTCAGGCGTTCCTTTGAGTTTTTAGATCTGTTGTTACAGGAGTGGCAGACTCATTCTTTGGAAAGGTATGCTGCCTCTTCCTTCCCTCGGGCCTCCCCTGCTCCTGGCTACCCGCCCATTCTTCAGAAGCCAAGAGCATTAGTTCCGCACTATCTCTCTTTTTGCCAAAGATGGCCAGTCCTGATCCCCTAATCCCCATGGTGCTGGCCCCTGGCATCAGCTGAGTCGTGGGCTCTCCCTGCTTGGGGTGGGGAGTGAGCCCTTTACTAGAGTGCACTAAGCAAGGTGCTCCAAGTGGAACTGGGCCAGGAAATTTAAAAATTTTATCTCTAGTCATGGGACTAGCTGTAGCCCCTCAGGTGATTGAGGAGTTTAAGATAGAGGGAAAGGAGGAGCTTCCATTTAGAGGAAAGAAGACTGCCCCCCACCCCCTGCCTTGGAGGGCAGAACCCAGGGCATGGCATATACTTCATAAGTGCTCTACCACTGACGTGCACCTCCGGCCCTTTTAAAATGTTTTTATCTTGAGACAGGGTCTCGCTAAGTTCCATAGACTGCTTCTTGCCTTGAACTTGCCATCTTCCTGCCTCTGCCTCTGCCTCTGCCTTTGCCTCTGGAGTTTCTGGGATTATAGGCACCTGGCTGAGATTTTTTAAAGAAGAGGTCTTTGTTGGGCAGTTTCTCCACACCCACTTTCAGGTGTCTCTGGTTGACACTCTCTGATGGCACTCTGGGATGAAGAGAAGGAACATGTGGGCAGTCAGATGTTTGCCAGCTGTGTATATGGCTGTATTTCTTATTTTCAAGTTTGAAGCTTCAGCAGTCACCTGCATTTACTTTGAGCATGTTACTGGTTTCCTGTTTTAACAGAAGTCCTAAAATCTCTTCATACCTCATTTTTTAAAAAAACAATTTTTTTTAAATGTAGACATGAATAATACTAAGTTTCAAGTTCTTTTGTTACAACTACTATCCAATTTGGTGAGATCATAAAAGATTATACTTTTAGCAAATCATTTTCTACAATGGTGGGTTAATAAGAAACCATACAAGGTTATTTCTCCCTTCCAATTCATTAAAAATTTTACATTTAGGTACTTTATGTGTATATATGGTCTGGATTCTATAAAAGCAGTTATTTTCAGATTTATAAGGATTAGATTGTCAGAAGGGAACCACATGTGAATGAATGATGTGGGGCAGAGTATTATGAACTCCTATAATCTCTGATCCTGGTGTGGTGGCACATGTCTGTAATCCCTTCTACTTGGGAGGCCGAGGCAGGAGATTGATGAAGTGGAGGCTAGCCTGGACTGTAGAGTGCGGCCCTCTCAATAAAAAGAAAAGGAAAGGAAAAAAAAAATCCTTCAATCTTAATTATTTTCACTAATCTTTTTACGTCTCCTTACCCCCTTGTGATGGATGCGTAACTTATAGGCATGAGTATCATTGTGGTGAAATGAATCTAAAGATGTATTTATTTTATAGACATGCAGCTGTCTTGGTTGAAACTATTAAGAAGGGAATTCATGATGCCGACGCTGAGGCCAGAGTGGAGGCAAGAAAGTAAGTCTGGAGTATATTTTGTGACACCTTAAGAGGACTTTGCTCTTTTTTTAAAAAAGGAACATGTTGAGAGAATGAAAGCACAAGGGGCATCCTGAGTGCTACCCTTGAGCAGCTCCCCAGTGAAATTGAGGCTGCCTCCATTCCCAGGACTAGACGCCTAGCCACCTGCTTCACAGCATCCTTCACGTATCGTTCCTGACACTGTGAATACAAGGAACTCCCATTTATTGAGTGTATATTGTGTGCCTGGCACTGTGTGAGGCACTTGTTATACATTATTTTCTAGTCCTTAAAATGATCCTGCAAAGGTGGTTTTATCTCTATAGATGGCAGCTGAAGTCTGGAGATTTGGGGGTTTACTCAAGTCCATATAAGCCAAAATTGGCATAGCCAGGTTTTAAACCAAGGTCTGCTTTTTTCAAAAGCCTGCAGTCTTCCCCCAGGACTTGTTTAATTTAGCAAGTATTCCCCTGACACAAAGTGAATTTATTAAAATCCTATGAATTCATCTTCATCCTTCTTGAACGTACACTTTTTACTATTAAAGTCTAATCCTATAAAGGTACTATTTCATGTGCTTTTCTTTCTTTCTCTTTCAGGACATATATGGGTCTTAGAAACCACTTTCCTGGTGAAGCTGAAACACTATATAATTCCCTTGAGCCATCTTATCAGAAAAGTCTTCAAACTTACTTAAAGAGTTCTGGCAGTGTAGCATCTCTTCCACAATCAGACAGGTCCTCATCTAGCTCCCAAGAAAGTCTCAAGTAAGGCCATACAAGTGGTGATTACTGATCTCCTAATCTCTCCCAACTCCCTGAAGGTGGTGCTCAACTCCTTGCTTGCATTCACTATAGCCTTTAAAAAAGTAGTGACTTGATAATACTCACTGTGTGTGGTCAGTTGGATGTTTGTCAAGGGTTGGATGACATGCTAGCTTACTGGTTTTAGGGTTAATTTTAAGAGTTTAGTGATTCATATTTTGTTTCTGTATGTTCATGTCTGTGACAGTGTGGGAGGCACTGATTTATATGCAATTTTTAATATCATAAAATAATTCATGCAGCAAGTAGCCCATTTTTAGGACACTATAATAGAAAAATTGTAACAGGGATTCAGAAGTCATCCTCAAAGTCTTATACAACACTGTGAAACTGATAAAAAAAATACCACTGCTTTCCTTACTACTCTTTTACACAGCTTAAGAATTCCAGCGGTCCCTCAAGGGGGCAAAAGGGTTTAATGTCTCACTTCTCTGTAATTCAGTCCTCATCGTGATGTTGACTACTTCAGATTCTTGCTGCTGTGGGAGTGGTAACCCTGTTGTCTGCCTCTGTACACCTGAGATTGTTCAAATTTCTGAGCCTTGTCTGCATCCTGATAGTGGCCGTCTGTCCAGCTTCATGGGCTTCTGCCCTGTGCCAAGTATCTGTAAATTTCCCCAGGGAAGGGCAGCTCACAGAGTGTCAGTTTACCTCTCTGTCATTTTTTTTCTGTTTTGAGATGTTGACATCCCACAAAGATTACTGGTTGTCTTGGCAACTCTGATGCAGTACATGAATTAGTGTGAGGAAGGGGGCAGCATCCAGGGCACAGAATTCAAAAAGGCCCTCGTAGGGTTGTGTGAATACGGTGCCTGAGAGCAGTTTCTGGCACATTTTCAGAATGAAAGCAAATACCAGCTGACTGAAAAAGGAGTTGCAGTAGGAATAATGATGTATCTAAACGTGTGTTTCAATTTCGTTTTGACTTTTGCCTGAAGTTATATTTAAATTTACGATAAATCCCTCACCTCAAATGGGCTGACTTGGTTGGTTTTTCTCTGTTACTTTTGTTCCATTTTTATTTACTGTGTCCAACTTTTACAGTGCATATGAGTCACCTGAAGACGACAATGAAATTTTGAATTTTATTCAGTAGTTCGAGGGTTGGGGAATGAAATTTTGTGTTTTTTTACCAGCTCTTATGTGAGGTCAGTGCTGTGTCCAGGGACCATACCTTGAGTAGAAAGTGCCTCACAAAGGTATTTCATCTGACTTGAGGACACCTTCTTTAAGCATAAACAGCTTTGAGTTTTGTGAACCTTGAAGCGGCCTCCCTTAATCTAACAGGGTAACAATTTTAGAGACTTAGTAGAAAAAAATAATGTTGAACTTAATAACAGCTACCAAATTTACCACTTGATTATTACGTACCTTAAAGAATATTTTTGTAAGCCAGGCATAGTGGCCCATGCCTGTAACCCCAGCAGTCAGGAAGCAGAGGCCAGAAGATCATGAGTTCATAGCCACCCTGGGCTACATAGTGAAACTCTATCTAAAAAATATATATGCACATATATTTTTTTCTTTTTTCTTTTTCTTTTTTTTTTTTTCCTGTAGCCTGACATTAACCTGCTTGGGGACTTTGTTTCTCTATTCTCCCACCTTTAAAACAAGCTTTTTGGCCTGGCACCATGATTCACACCTATAATCCCAGCAACTCGAGGGGCAGAGGCAGGAGGATCAGAGATTTAGGGCCAGAGGTAGCCTGCGTCTCAATTTAAAATATGGGGGGAGGGGCTGGAGTTTTAACTCAGTGGTAGAGCACTTGCAAAGTATGTATAAAGCTCTAGGTTCAGCTCCTAAGTACCCTGTGAAAAACAAACAAAGATACCTCATAGGCTTTTTGAGCCAGGCACCATGGCTCACACATATAATCCCAGCTATTCAGGAGGCTGAGGCAGGAGGAGTGCAGGTTCAAGGCTGCCTGTGCAATTTAGGAAGACCCTGTCTCAAGATGAAAAGTAACACCTGTGCCCCCAACCTCACCTGGAGAGTCCATTAAAGGTGAGAGAGGGAAAAAAAAAAAGAAAAGAAAAAGGGCTGGGGGTGCAGCTCAGTGGTCCAGCACTTGCAAAGCATGCAGGCGTGAGGCCCTGGGATCAACTCCCAGTACCACAAAAAAAAAAAAGAAAGAAAGAAAGATGAAAAGTAAAAAAGGGGGTCAGGGTGCAGCTCAGTGTTAGAGCACTTCGCTGCCATGCACAAACCCCAGGACTGTGAAAAAGGGAAAAAACACACACTTTTGTATACTTTACACGTGCGTGCGCATGCACACACTCTCCCTCTCTCTCTCTCCCCCTCCCCCTCTCCCTCTCTCCCTCTCTCTCTTTTTTTGGGGGGGTCCTGGGGATTGAACCCAGGGCCTCGCACTTGCATGCTTTGCAAGTGCTGGACCACTAAGCTGCACCCCCAGCCCATTTTTTTACTTTTTTTTGAGACAGGGTCTCACCAAATTATGCAGACTGACTCTGGTCTCAATCTTGTCATCTTCCTGCCTCCGCCTCCTGAGCCACTGGGATTACATGCATGTGCCCGGCTCCACTCTCACACTTTTCAAACCCTCAGTATGTACTTAGATGTTTTGTTTATCCATGGGCTGCAGAATACCATTGTAATTATAGTCAGGAAATGTTAAAGGAGATGGGGGGTTCTTTGAGATGATTAGAGATGTTTTGCTAACATTCACTAACCATCCACATTATCCTCTGCAGCAGCTCTTAGCCTTGTTTTCTGTCCCACACTGTAGTGCTGAGCAGTATTGTATGAGGAGGGTGGTCCCTGCCTGGCAGCTGTGTGCATGGAAATGGCCACCACTGTGGCTTAGCGAGAGGCTTCAGCCATGCTGAGCACCTGCTGCTAGTAATAACTACAGTACTTCTGTCTCCTGAGTAAAATCCCACAGGACACAGATGGTCAGTGGGGCTGATGTTGATCCTCCATGGTGGGAAGTGTGGTGTGGGCCCAGCACCAGAGTGAATAGGAGCAACCTGGCCTCTGTGGATCTCACTATCTTTGTTCATTGCCAGTTATTTTTGCTTTGCAGCTAATTGAGACACCTGTGATATTTCATGACATATGCTTGAGAACAGCTGTTCAGGTAATTTTTAAAAGGAAGGTTAAAATGAGAAGTTCCTCAACTTTTCAGAAAACTGGTACTTCATTAGTTGCTATCAGTGGCATGGTAAGTTAGGTCTCCTTTTTAAAAGCATTTCTTTTTACCTTGCAGTCGCCCTTTTTCTTCCAAATGGTCTACAGCAAATCCGTCCACTGTGGCTGGAAGAGGTAATTGCCTTTTTAAGTGAGAGCCATGCCTGTTTTCTCTCTAAGAAGTAGCTTTTAAGCTATTTCGATGTGATCCACAGTGAGAAGTGATTCCACACCCAGTGGCACACGCACTCTGGGCCTGGGTAGGGTCGTTACATCATAAGCTGAAGTCCAGGAGGCTGTGCTCACCCTACACGAGATGCATGCTGTGTTCTGTTTCATTTCTTTAAAATGCTGTTCAATGCTGTTCGTGGCCTGCTCAGCTGATTTCACAGTCTCCTAATGAACTGTGACTTGGTTTATTGAAATTCCTCCTTTTTAAAACTGAAAAACTAAGTTTCAGAAATCTAATGCCTTAATGTTCACTAAGAGTTGCAGACCTCCATTAATTTTAATTTCTGAATACTCCTACTCCTGGGCTAATTTTTCTTGCTTTTTTCTGATAGTAAAAAAAATGATACTGGTATCGTGTATTTATATTATACAGTGCTTCATTTTAATAAATCGATCATAAGTATTTCTTCATATGCCAAATGGTCCTATGAGTTTTAGAGTCAAAAAGTATCATTTTCCCCATTTTATGAGAGGAGGAAATGTGGCAGAGAAATGCTAAGAATTGCCTGAGGAGGCTTGCTGATGCCAGGAATGAAACTGAGGCTTTCTGACTTTAAAAGAACTACGGTACTGTCCCTGAGGCCCTGTTTTCTTGATGGCCTTATGCCGTCATGGATTATCAGCTTTTGAAAGTGTTGAGGTCATGTTATTTTCCTGTTTGTGGTGATTTACATACCAGGTCCCTTTGCTTTGTCCTCATAGTGTCCGTGGGTGGCAGCAAAGCCAGTTCCCTGCCAGGCAGCCTGCAGCGCTCACGGAGTGACATCGATGTCAACGCTGCTGCCGGGGCGAAGGCACATCATGCTGCTGGGCAGTCAGTGCGGAGTGGGCGGCTAGGTGCTGGTGCCTTGAATCCAGGTTCCTATGCATCCCTTGGTAAGACAGCGGGCAGTGGGAGGTGGGTTCAGTGAAGACAGAGTGATGAGTTGGATTCATTTCCATTCCAGTCATGTGGGTTACGGATAATCCATGTGTGATTCTTTACTGGAGGCACGAGTTGGAGGTGTCTGCGCTGCCCTGTTTCCGTTTACCCTGCCCTCCTCCTCTTCTGCATCTCGATCAGAGACACAGTCCTTGACTCCACAGTTGCCGATAGAATCGTAACTCTGCACTTCCACCACATCTGGCCTCTGGTTACTATGGAGTTGGGAAGGAACTGACTTTGCATCCAACTTCTCTTTTCCATCTCTGGCATCTTTCTTTACAAATAATTTAAAACCTTTGGGAATGTGGGAGAAACGTAAAGCTCCTCTGTGTCTGTTGTTGTTGTTAGGTGCTATCGAGTCGAGTCCAACTCATAGTGACCCTCATAGGGTTTTCAATGGCAGATTGTTTCGGGATTGCCTTGGGAGTGGGTTGCCACGTCCTTCTCCCATTTTGGAGTGCTGGGAATCGAACTCAGGACCTCAGAGACTGCAGAGCAGCGCTCTACCAACTGAGCTAAATCCCAGCCCCCTCTGTCTAATTGTAGCTTAAATACATGCCAAAAGCTAGTTTCTAGTCAGCATTGTCATGGAGGTTTTAAGGGCATTCAGGCAACAAAAAGAAGTGGAAAGTATCCATATTGAAAAGAAAGAGGTAAAATTATCTCTGTTTCCTGAAAATATTATCTTTTGTATGAATACGCCTAGGAAATCCACAAAAAGGAAAACAACAACAAAAAAAACCCCAACAAACATACAACTCCCTATAGCCAATTAACTGGTTCAGCAAGGTTGCAGGATATAAGATCAGTATACAAAGATCACATGTATGTCTAAACATTAGCAGCGGAACAGTCCAAAATTAAGAAAATAATTATGATAGCATCAAAATGAATAAAATACTTAGGAATAAGTATAAAGAAGATTTGTATATTTGAAACTATATTACATTGTTACAAGAAATTTAAAAAGACCTAAATAATCAGAAACACATCTTAGGCTCAAAGATTTACTTATTTATTTTTCATATTTGAAACAACATTATTAGAAGGCTACTTTAACAATTTCCAGTTTTCTCTTATTTCTTTTTGACAGATTCCTGTCATAACTATATATATTTATATGTAACAGTAATATTTTGCATTAATCTTTGTTCCTACTTAAATTTTCCTCACCAGGCCATTCTGGCACAGAGGTACAACTGTCAAGTGGCCAGTTGACTAGCATTACAGAGTGAGGGCAGCCAAGGGCCGGGAAGGAGCTTACTTCACAGAAAGGGGAGGGAAGTCCTAGGCTCACACGTTTAGAAAGTTAATTTATTATTGCGGTATGGGGAAGCTAAACCCATGGCATTATGCATACTTTGCAAGTGTTCTATCAGCCGCACCCCCAGCCCCTTTTTTATTTTTTGTCCTGCGGCATAGTCTCACTAAGTTACACAGTCTGCCTCTGGCCTCGAACGTGTGCTCCTTGTGCCTCCACCTCCTAAATCACCAAGATTATAGTTATGCACCACCAGGCCCTGCCCTAGAAAGTTAATATTAAGGTGTATATTGATACACAAATTAAATGCTATCCCTGTCCAAGTGCCTTTTTATAGAAATTGACAAGCTGATCCTAAAGTTCATATGGGAATACAAGGGACCCAGAGTAGCTGAAATAATTTTGAAAGAAAAAACATTACTTTAAAGCTACAGTTGTCAAGTCTGTGATATACCAGTGTAAGGCTAGACTTACCTGGCAATGAAATAGAATTGAGAGTCTAAAAATAAACTCATACACTTATGGTCAATTGATTTTCACCAAGGGTATCAAGACCATTCAATGGTAAAGGAATTGTCTTTTCAACAAACGGTGCTGGAACAAAAGAATTAGTTTGGATTCCTGCCTTGCAAACTCAACATAGATCAGAGACCTAAATGTCAATAATTCCGTAATACTTAGAAGAAAACATGTGCATAAATCTTTATAACCTTGGATTAGACAGTGGTTTCTTAGCTCTGACACCAAACACACAAGCAACCAAAGAAAAGATTGTTGTTGTTTTAGGTGCTGTTGAGTCAGTGTCTGACTCATAGCGACCCTATGCACAACAGGTGAAACACTATTGTCAGTGCTTCTTTGCTATTCATAGGGTTTTAAATGGCTGTTTTTTGGGGATTGGGTTGCTGGGTCCTTCTCCCAAACCTACAGCACCTGGTGTTCCCAGGCGGTCTCCCATCCAAGTACTAACCAGGCTTGACCCTGCTTAGCTTCCGAGACCTGACGGATTAGATGCCACAGTGGTACAGTTACAGGCAAAGAGAAGATAGGCTATATTTAATTAAAGTTAAAAATTTTGTGCTTCAAAGGACACCATCAAGAAGCCGGGTAGAGTGGCACATGCCTGTAATCCCAGCACTCAGGAGGCTGAGGCAGTGGTGTTGACTTGAGTTCTAGGCCAGCCTGGTCTACATAGTGAGTTCCACGCCAGCCTGGGCTGCACAGACAGACTTTGCCTCAACGGAGTGAGGAGACAAAGACACCATCAACAAAGTGAAAACATACAGAGCATACAGAGTAAGAGAATATTTGCAAATCGTGTATCTGATTAGAGACTTATATTCCAGATATGTAAACAACACTTAGAACTCACTAGCAAAAAAGACAACTCCAGTACAAAAGTGGACAAAGTTTGACTGGACTTTTCTCCAGTGAAGATACATAGATTTCCTGTAAGCACACGAAAACATGCTCAGGATTGTTAGACATTAGAGAACTACAGATCAAAAGCACAATTCGATACTACTTTACACCCATTTTGATGGATGCACGTCAAAAAGACAGTAATGAGGCTGGGGAAGTGGTGAAGAACACTCACTGCTATGAGATTAAAATGGAGCAGCCAGTTGGGAAATAGTTCAGCAGTTTCTCAAAAATTCAACATATAATTATATGACCTAGCAGTTCTACACAAGCTATATACACGAGAGAAATAAGGACATGTTCTCACAAAAATTTGTATGTGAATGTTCATAGCACCATTATTCATAGTAGCCAAAAAAATGGGAGTAGTCCATTTGTCCTTCAACTGGTGGATGATAAACAAAATGGAGTTTGTCTACACAGTGGACTGGAGTATTACTCAGTGTTACCACAAGGTGGGTCAGCCTTGAAATCGTGATGAAGTCAGACAGGAACAGCTGCGCATTGTGTGGTTCCTGTTATATGAAATGGCTGGAACAGGTGAATCCACAATCACAAAGTAAGTTGGTTATTGCTGGGGATTAGAAGAAGGACGGATAGAGTGGCTGCTGGTGGCTCAGGATTCCTTTTAGGGGTGATGAAAGTGTTCTGGAATTAGTAGTGAGGGTTGCACAAGCCTATGAATATACTGAAAACCCCGAGTTGTATACTATACAAAGGTGAATTTTATTGTATGTGTGAATTATATCTCAATGTTTTTAAGGAGGAGGAAAATTAGAAAAAATAAAAACAAAACCTGTTCATCCTGAGTCTTAAAAATAAATACATTATTAGTCGTACACTGTGCTGCATGCCTGTAATCCCATCATTTTAGGAGGTGGAGACAAGAGGACTGCAGGTTCAAGGCCAGAGACAGCCTGTGCAACATAGTGAGACTCTGTCTCAAGATAAAAAATTAAAAAGGGCTTGAGGGTGCAGCTCCGTGGTAGAGAGCATGCAAAAGGTTATGTGTGAGGCCCTGAGTTCAATCTCCAGCACCACATACATGTATATATTTAAAGTTTTTTATGTGAACTAGAAATTTACAATTTATAATATTTTTTTCTTAGGAAGTCTATCACAGTGCCATGAGATTGAGTTAGTTATTTCGGACCTTTAAAGCTTAAATTACATGTTTATTCCATTATAGAAGGGAAGGGTATCTCCCTTTCCTCTTCACTGGACCCAGGTTCACAGTCAGGGGCAGTCGGCTGCCTTCCTGTGGCTCTTCCCCCATGCCCTGTGTACATTCCATGCCCGATTCTTACACACTGTGACTGGTGTATATTGTTTCCTACCCAGTCTCAGTCTGTTGGTAGGTGCGCCTGAAGGTTTGTTGAGTTTCAGGCATCTTCAGTTTGAAGTCACTGAGAGGTGTCAGCCTAGAAGTGGTTAGGAGAACCAAGTGGTATAGAAGTCATTATTAAACTCTGTCTATGCCTTGCAGTGCTTGCCACTGATTTGTTGTTTTCTTTTCCTTAAAGTTCTGGATGCTTTGGCAGCAAAGATATAAGGGTTCTGAAGTTGACCTTTTAACTTCCTGAAGCTTGGTGTGGACGAAGCAGTTAGGAATTTATGTTAAGGAAACCGTGATACATATGTACTTATTTATGGATATTCTCAACAACTGAGTTTATGGAATCGTTGAATGAAAAAGAAAACATGGTTTCTGTGAGGTTATGTGGACCGAAGTCAAGGTTGAAGAAGTTGGAGGCAGAATCTGAATAAATTATCCCTGTGTTTGCTGGTCAAGAAAAGAGATGAAAGAGCGCTGTAGGATCTCTCTGTAGTTGGAGGTGTAGGAACTTACCGTTTGTTTAAAGATGGGTGGAGTTAAGTACACCTGTACACCAAGGTGGTAAGTCAGTGGGAAAAACTGTGAGTGTGAGGATGAGGTCAGGTACTTGGTGATGAAGTTCCCATGGAAGGCATGAGGAGCTGGGTACAGAGAGGTCATTGTGGGCACTCAGCAAGAGAGAAGAGAAGGAAGTGAAGGAGGTGGGAGATTCCGGTACAATATTTGTGGGGTAGGCATGACTTGAGGTCCTGATTTACTGCCTCAGGGTTCAGAGTCCAGAGGTGCCTTGAGGTTTAGAACAGCCATCTAGGGCCATTAGAGGAAGGACATTCTTGGACTTTCCACAGCAGCACACACGTCAGGGGCCTCACTGAAAGGACTCAGGACATGCAGGCAGCTGTGTTGCAGGCTGAGATTTGTTATAGAGTGCTGTGTGCACTGCAGGAACAGCCAGGGAGAGGACGACCAGGTGGTCCGGGGGAGGCCAGTGCAATTTCTCAGAGCCTCCCTCCAAAGGAGAGAGCTAGGAAGGGGCTTCTTCCTCCAGCAGGGAAATGCTGTGGCGTGTACATGATGCCTCTGCTCACTCCAGACCTTGAGCGCAGCGGGGGTAAGGAGTGGGGCAGTCACACAGGCACACTGCTACACTGCCAGCCAGGACAGCCAGCACATGCCACCATAAGCTGCACTGGCATAGAGACCCGCTGGGCACCCTGCTGTAACAGTGCCTGGGCCTCTGCCTTCATTTGACCTTCATGTTAACATGGGAGCGTTCAGAACCTCACCTCCAGAAGCCAGCCTCCCAAGCAGGACCTCCTCAGTAGCAGCACTGGCCCTGCCCAGGCTCCCAGGCCAGAGCATGCACAACTCATGTGCCGGACTGCAAGGGTGTGTAGTTCTCTGTCCAGCAGTGGAATGGAGAAAGGGAATGGTTGGGTTGATCCACATGGGAGATTATGGGGGCTGAGGTTCAAAGAAAAGATGGAGTGGGTAAGCAGCGAGGCGCCAAGCATATAGCTGTGCAATGAATTCTGTCTTCTTTCATAAATGTTTAGGGATCATAAAATCTTGTTTTTTCTAATGTACTAAGTTTTCCTCTGTTCTATTGCTTGCTCTTTCATCAAAGAGGACACTTCTGACAAGATGGACGGTAAGGATTTCCTCTTGTAATTCTACTACATACTTAATGCCTCTTGGATCCTTGTTCATTATTCTCTAAATTTTTGAAGATATGCTACTTATTTACCAAGAATCTTACTGTGAAAATGGGTACATGTTTATCTGGTTGAACTTTGGATTAGGTGCAAAAGCATCCATTTTTGGACTTCCCAGTCTACTCCAATAGTACATTACTGTTGGTTGCAACTTAAATAAACTGTCTTAACCATTTTACATGAGCTCTTACAATATGTCTTTGAATATTTTCATTTTCTGGTCTTCCTCTACAATGCGCATATTGGATTAAGAAGAATGGGAAGGAATCTCATAAGTCATTTGACTTAACACTTAAGTTTACTAACTCTTATGTAGAGACAAAGGAAAGTTCCCAGGTTCAAGTCATTGTTTATGAAAATGAAAGGCATGTTATACTTGCTGTCCTTTTAAACTAACGTTTAATCAAAAGTGAACTTACCCTAAGCTTTGCCTTTTTAACTCCATATTCAAATGATTACAGTTTGTTGGTAGTTGCTTGGTTCTGTAACAAATGTGTCATATTTTTGGTCTTATACTAGACAGCATATTATCCCTACTTTTTCTGCACTGTCAGATCCCATAGTATTTCTTCTTTGAAGAGTTGGTAAGATACTGAAATCTGTAAGTCACTTCAAGAGGTGTAAGAACAACTGAGACAGTGTTTTTCTGTGAATTATTACATAAATTCTAAAAACTGATCTCATATCTCTCCTATTTTCCTGAGGTGGGACATTTATTTAATCTTGGACTGGGTACCTGAATGTTAGCTATATTAGTTTGCATGACCAAAGTACTGAATGAAGTGGTAGCTGTGAAGAGATGGTCTCTGTGTATCAAATCCTTAGATATCTCAATGCTGTTACTCTAGGAGTCCTTAGAAAACACGGATCACTTTCTAGTGAAAGTATTTTGGTGTTTGGGTCAGAAATCCCCTCGAACTGGAGGAGTCACCTTTGTTCGGTGGCATCTCCCTCCCTCTGATGGTCAGTCCTGCATTGCACAGCAGTCTACACGCATCACTGCCCTCCAGCAGAGTGAGTGACGATGTTGGCACTCGGTCCCTGGGCAGGTTTCATCGACATACAGGGAGTGCTTGTGGATGTTGCCTAAATAGCTAATGACTTGGGTTAGCGGGCCCTTGGCTTTGAGTATTCTGTGTTCAGAACAATGGGCAAATGAGGCCCAGATCATAGATCTGATTTCCACATTGTCGGTTTTTCTTAGTTCTTTTATGGGCCACCTTTTGAAAACACACAGAAAATATTCCTGTTTTGGAAAAGTCTGTAAAAAACCTTCATTTGCAAAAGAAGAGTAATTAGGGTTGCGTCTTTCTTGAGTGGCTAATCTATTTTACCATTTCAAAATTTAAGAATGAAGTACAAAAGAAAGAAATGTTCACAGAGGAATTTGCCATTTTCAGTTGTCTGGTTTCAACTTTCCTGTGTGTGCTGTGAATCCAATTACATGTAATTTTGTTTTTCTCAAAACCTATTCAGAGTTAAGTCTTCCAGACTAAAAGTTACGTTTTGTTTCCACCTTTTCATTTTAGTCTGGGGTGGGGGTCATGAGGTAGCAGCACTGCAGAGTTTGTTGAAATGTTGTTTTATTTCTCTTATTTAGGAACAGCGTCTGAAGATGGTAAGAAATATACATTTTGGTAGTAACACAAATTCCTCTACATTCCTGTTTCATTGGTAGGAATTAAATATTAAAACAGGCTAGTTTATTTGCAAATCTTTATAATTTGCTAGTGTGGTAGCATTCTATGTTTGGTTGTGTTGTGTGTGGACTTTTTTTTTACTTTTTCATTTTGTAATTTCACTTTGTATCTTGAATCATTTCATGCTTGTAAAAATAATTGCTTAATATGTTTAATAACATCTAGCATAGTGTTAGTATATAACTTCATTTTTTTCTGGTAATGATATTGAAATACTTTTATTTTTGTGTTTTTGCATTTTAATTAATGTTAGTTCATTTCTCCTTTGCAGGCCATGATCATTGCTTTATCATTGGAATTTAAATACTTGTATTGAGCCTACTTTGAAATACATCTTTAATTTTTGAGTCTGTGACTGGGGGATTGGTCATTAATTGAAATTGAATTTGAGATTATAACTAAATTGCTGTGTATACTCTGCTGGGTCAGTCCACCTTAAAAGTAATTATTCCTTTTGAGTTCATAGCATGGAAAAAGAATTCAGTTTTTATAATTTATCCTACCTGAAGGCTGTCTTATTAAACATAAAGCCTTTGATTTGAAACACATTTTTTTCCTCTAAGTTTTACATGAATGACATTTCCTTGTGCACAAAACCAAATAGGTGGAACCTTTTGTGGTCTCATATTTACTGTGATAAGAGTTTCATATTTTGAGTTTAAATTGGAGTATTCCAAACATGATTTCTGACACTGTGGGAACTAATGGCAGCTTACTTAAGTACTTTGTAATTTAAATTAATATTATAAAAATACTTAACATAGTCTCATTTCTTTCTATGTAGAATGTGGATAAATTCTCCACTTCAAAAATAATTTGGTATCTTTTTTACTTCTTAGTCACAAGAACATTGTATCCTACTCAGAAGAAACTCCGTAAAAGCCTAAAAGGCCTGAACTGTGGGCTCACGCCGGCCCTGCAAGCCCTCTGCCACTCAGCTGCACCCCCAGCCCACTTTTTACTTTTTACTTTTTACTCTGAGTCAGGGTCTTGCTAAGTTATGCAGGCTTCCTCTGACCTCAAACTCACCATCCTTCTGCCTCAGCCCCACCGAGTGCTGGGATGACAGGCATGTGCCACTGCTCCTGGTCCACCAAATCACTTCCTAACTGAAATTGTTGGTTAGAAGAAAGCAGTAAACACCTCCACATACATCTGTAGTCATCTGATTTTAAAAGATTAAATATTTTGCCAATAATCTCTTCCTACAAGTCCCTTCAGAAGTGCATGTTCATTCAAAAGGATCATTGGGTTGGATTTGAGAATAATCTTAAATTTCCTAGAAACTGAAGATTTCAAATGAAAGCTACCAATAAAGAAATGAGGAAAACCTATAGTAGTTATCTTAACTATAACCTTAGGACCAATAATGTCAAAATAAGAATGAAAACTTTCAGTCTGACTTTATTCTTACCTGTGTAGTTTACAGTGCCACCCATGAAAACCAGCATAAGACCAGGCTTGGTGGCGCTCACCTGTCGTCCCAGCTATGTAGGAGCTGAGGCCGCAGGTCTGCGTGAGCCAAAGAGTTCAAGACTAGCCTGGGTGAGACCCCCCAGTCAAAAAAAAAAAGCAAAAGTATGTCTTCTTAAAGTTCAATAATACATGGCAAGATTGAGTTTTTTCCCTTCCCTCAGAACTAAACACTATTGTGGAAAATTGTTTATAATTTATTTTATTCCTCAGGCCGGGTGCGAGCAAAGCTTTCAGCGCCACTTGCTGGTACGGGAAATGCCAAGGCCGATTCTAGAGGAAGAAGCAGAACAAAAATGGTGTCTCAGTCCCAGCGTATGTACCACTCCCTCGCCTTCCCGTGTGTGTCAACCTGTTGGGGTCAGTGTTGCCTGTGTGTGACGGTGTTAGGAGGTTGACCAGTGGATAAAGACAAAGCTAATTCCAACAGAGACAAGCCACATACTGAGTTCTTGTTCTGTGCTTTAGGTTCATCATCACCTGACAAAAATGAAGGTATTTTTTTTCTATGTTTTGGGTCAGTTATGCATGTTTTGGAATTTTTTGAGTGGATGTTGTCTTGTCTTTGTCTTATTAGGGCTGCATCATTGATATCTGCCACTTAGAAAGAAAAACTTCGTCTGCTGCACAAACTTTTGCATGGAAATATTTTAAATAATATAAACCCTTAGCATTAAAGTTTTCACATTCTACTCAGAAACTTGCAGATGTGGAAAAATGTGCCTTTAAAGGCAAAATAATTACCATACATTAGCATCAAAATCTGCATCTAGCTAATACTGTGTTATGCAAAGACAGATAAGTGATATCTTCTTACTCTCCCCAAAAGCTATTAGAATATCTTACTTTTTCCGCTAGCATTTTTGCCAGGTACATACTGATTTATATTGAGGAAAAAAACCTGAAATGAACAATTCTCTTGTATTCCCTTTAAATTTAATACTTACATTTTTGCTATTTCATTGGAAGCTGAGTTCCTCATAAGAATAGTTATTGAAAAGCACAATTATAGGTCTAGCGAAATGAACAATCTATTTCTACATGTTCAGACTAGTAACATACATTTATGGCATTATGAAATGAGACAATTTGTTCCCCATTCGTTCTTTACCAAGAAATTCTCATTAGCATTTGCTTCTAAATTAGGGAATTTTCTACGGAGGTAACTGTGAAGTTATTCTATATATTTTGGAAAGAAAAGGACTTCACTGTCTTCCACTGTTATCTGGATGGTTTATTAGGGTATGGGTGTCCTAACCCATATCCTAATATGTTTTAGTGTCCTGTTGTTTGAACTGGGCCTAGACCTTGGAATCAGTCAAAGAGTGAGCTTAGCGAGCATACCGTGCTAATTGCACATGCCTTCCCTCACAGTCTCCAACATTCAGGCAGAGTCACAAAGAGAGCACTTAAAAGGGGCCTAAACATAAGCAGAAATACTCAGTAAAATCTCTCTTCAAATCGAAGATTACTTACAAATAGGGGTGTGTGTGTGACAAATATCCTCTAGACGTGGGCTTTTCTGACAAGCAAATTGAGAGTAGATAACATTGCATTCTTCCCTGATTCCGTGTATTTTTGGAGGATATTAACAGCACAGTAATTGAGAACCTTGCTCCTCCACAGTGCTGCCCAGACCAGCATGAGCATCACTTGGGAGCTAGTTAGAACTGCAGAATCCCACGCACCATCACAGGTCTGCCAAAGCTGATCTTTAACAAGATCACCAAGGGATCTGTGTCAGAGTACAGTGTAAGAAATACTGTCTTAGATCATGGACTTTGGAACCATGCTGCCTGTGTTGGAATCCTGGCTCTTCTAGATCACAGTTGTGTATTTCTGCACACCTACCTGTAGCATGAAGATGGTCGTAGCGTCATCCCTTAGAGTTGTCCTGGGGGTTAAATAGAACAGTATGCTTAGCACACTCAAAGCAGTGCCTGGCCCAGAGTAAGCACCATGTATGTTAGCTGAACAAACTGTCCTCATTATTTTCTCAAATCAGATGTCAACTGAGTTTTATACTTCCCTTGTATATTTTTTATATCTTGCTGTTCTTACTGCCTTCAGGAAATGGAGAGAAATAAGTAGTGATGAAGTTAGGATGTTTAAAGCATGAAGAAAAATAAAAGATAACCAGAAACTATTTGGTTCTAGGACCTGAAGATAAAACTTAATTGTGATATTTTAGTTATCTTCAAAATAATACTAAGGCTGACCTCAGCAAAGGTTTTGTTGGTGGTTTTTTTTTTTTTTTAACGTGTTTCTTAGGGACCTCCTTTTTAGATACATGGTAATTCATATCACTTCACTAGAAAATAGAATAATTTTTTTTTTTTTTGCATTTGATTTTCACTTTGAGGCCCAATCCACAATGCTCCACATCCTCTCCTGAAGTGTGAGAACACATAATCGGCTTTTTAGGCCTGGTAGGACTTTAAGATGAGAAGGTTTTCCACCGTGAAACCACTTAGGTTTTAAATCCTGTTGGAGCGTTCTTGTTTGTTTGCTTGCTTATTTATTTGAATGAATATATGTCCCATTCCAAACTCTTCTGTTAAAAAGATCCATAACTTGTATGCAAGTTTCTTTACAACGTATTTGCACAGAAATATTCCTGTGACCTTCATCTCCACTTTGTTGTAAAGTAATCCATTAGGGTTTGCATGGTCTTTCCATGGTTTTGTATTGTCATTTGGAAAAAAAACATCTCTTGGATCAAAGCAGGTGTGTTCTGATTGCTAACCAGAACAAATGAAATCAGACCCAAATGGGGAGCCTTTTAGAGTCACATTTATGAAAAATATGTGTCCTTTTTTGTTGGTAGCAATTGGTTGTGTACAGGGGATTATATAGCCTGTCAGAAACTCTGCCTCCTGTCCTCCTACCCACCACCTTTGTTTTTCTGTGAATCTTAAGAAAGATGAAATTTGTAGCTTTTTCACTGGATTTTTCAGCTGTAAGATATTGTAATTGTCCCAATATCTGGTTTTACATTAGATGTTTAATAAATACTTAAATGTTTAATTACTTAAATTTCTGACTGCTGATAATAGAAAAGCTGAAGATTTACATTTACTTTTGCAACTTCATTTCATCTGCTTTGTACATGAGTGTCTGGTTTCTGTTTATCAGCTGTAAAAACTGTTGAGTGTACTGCTTTTATTATAGTTGGGATCTTTTAAAGTTTGCTTTTTTTGCATTAGTCTTTTTCCCCCGCTGAGAACTGACTAAAGCTTTCTTATTTTCATCGGCCATCCATTTTAAACCTGCTTCTTCCCTCTTCGTGGATTATAACCCTTACCCTAATTCTGCCTTTACACTTGTTCAGGATCACAGTCTGCTAATACCATTGGTGGTAAGAATCTGTAGACTTTATGTGTGCATCCATTGTTTGGTCACCTATTTTCATTACCAAAATTGGATTCTATTCAGCAGAAATTTTTATCATTTAATATTCTGCTATTTTATAATCATATTGGGGCAAAAATTTCCAGTTGTGATTTTTCTTTGACCTGTCTTTATTATATTGACAAAACCATGAATATATAAAATTATCCAATTATTCAAAATAAAAGGAACTTTTCTTGAAATTCCAAAAAATATATAAAATAGTAGTCTGTAGGTACCACAAGAGAAAATATGTATTCAGTTTGAAGTTTTGCAATTAGGGTGTTTTCTGTTAGCCTGCTGCTCCCTGGGTACGTCACACCCTTTTTCATCAACTCATTGATTTTCCTAAAGGACGTAATTAGCATTGGTGGCTCTGCTGGAGAAAGTGTCCTTTAAAAAAAGTTATTGGTAATTTTTAATGTACAACTTAATGAGTCTCATTATGACATTTCTGTATAAGCATTTCATTGTAAATTGCTTGTGCTCACCTTTCCCTTACCCTCTCATGACCTCCCACCCCATTCCCTCCCTTCCTACCCATGGTCCCTCTTCTACTTGCGTGTCTTTTTTCTGAGTATATCTATATCCGTACATCCCGATTTTGCTGTAAGGGTAACATGTGGTATTTTTTTTTTCCTTTTCTTGTTACCCTTTCTTCGTGCCCCATTCTCAAGAGAGAGAGAGTCTTGGTATTTTGTTCTAAGTATCAGTAATTCCACATGAGTCGTAGGTGCTGGGATTATCACAGTCTTGATGGGGATCAGAGGGTGTTAAAGACGAGAAGACAGTGATTAAAGTGAAATGAACATTGTCCATTTCATTCCCCAGGAGAGGGCATGAGTGAATTTAGATATCTAGTGAGTGAGCTGGCATAATTTTAATAAATTCACTAAATCTAGAGTAATAGCAGCTGCTCTACTTGTAAATTGAACATTTCCTCTCTGCTGAATAGACCCACATTTGGAGGAATTCTCCAGTCTTTCCTACCAACACTTTCACCTCCACAAGTTTATAGTGGTTTTCACAATATACCATATTGTATGTGCTCAGTTCATTATTTACACTTTCTCTATTATTTCGAGTTTTCCCATAAAATACTCCATTGGCCTATCTTGCATTGTGAGTTTGTGGCATGTCGAGTGTTTGGATGTTTTGGTGTGTATGTTTAGCGTAGATACTGCATGGAGAAAACAGGTGCTTCAACTATCCTTAAGGTTGTAACCGGAAGAAACCGGATTTGAAGATTCTTCACATGCAACATCATGAAACATTCCAGTGAGCAGTTATTTAAAGTAAACTTGAATAGTTTCCCTATTATAACTTAGAAGTCCTTCTTCTCGAATAGTAAATTGTTGATTTCACTGGCAACACTGCTTTTTTTTACAATATTGCCATCATCAGTGGAAGATAAGTTTGTGTGCTGATAATGTTTAAGTAAATTTTACTAAGCAAAACCCTGCCAAGAAAATTAATAGCAAGAGTCACAGACTACATCCAGCCCGCTCCTCCATTCACTCATTGTTTGGCCTGCACAACATGATTGTTGTTGTTGTTAGGTGCTGTCGAGTCGAGTCCAACTCATAGCAACCCTGATAGGGTTTTCAATGGCTGACTGTTTTGGGATTCTTTGGGATTGGGTTGCCACGTCCTTCTTCCATTTTGTGGTGCTGGGAACCGAACTCAGGACCTCAGAGACTGCAGAGCAGTGTTCTACCAACTGAGCTAAATCCCATCCGCACAACATGATAGACATCAGAAAATTTCACAGCTTTTGTTTTTGAAAACTCCCAAGACCTGGTCCGTGTGACCTAAAGACAGAGTTAGAACTAAAAGTCACCTCCCCTGTAGGAGAGGGTAGGCGCTCTCCTGAGCACTCCTGCCGGCCTGCCCTGCACTCCATGCCAGGGCTGCTTTTTTTGACATCCCTTTTGGCATCAAGCCTCTGCTCTGGTTGGAGGCGGTGCGGCACCATGAGGTAAGATTATAGATTTGAGCGTTGACTCCTGATGCATAGGAAGGGATAGGGCTGCTCAAGAGAGGTTTATTTAAATGCAAGTTTGATTTTTCTGTAATGGTAGTACTATTCAGAATCTGGAGTTGGGTTATATCTTGAAGTTACCTAGTGCATTTACCTATTCAGTATAGATGTAAAGTGCTTTGATTGACAAGGAGACTCATCCCCTTAAAGGTTAACCTATGCATTTCTCGTGGTAGTGAGAACCTGTAATCCCAGCGTGTGGGAGGTGGAGGCAGGAAGATCGCAAATTAGAGTCAGCCTGAACTATGGAGACTATCTCAAAATAAATAAATAAAATAAATAACACCCTGTTTCTTCACTTTCCTTGTTTAACCCCTGCTAGCTTCCCACTCTGTCTCCCTGACCATCCCTTCGATCTCTTCTACCCTCAGTACTTGTATATCCCAGAGTGTGGTTACCCAAGAGCCCTGTGCTATTTGAAGGCAAAAAACAAAAACAGTTCTTTTTCAGCTAACCCAGTTTTCTCAACATTTTAGGTTTTAATTTTGTAAAATTAAAAAAAAAAAAACATAGAGGCAAAATAGATGATTTTGCTGTGCTCGTTCAGAGGCATCTCAGCAGAAAAACTGTTCTAAGATAAAGCAAATTGTCATTATTATATACTTAATAACAGTAATAACAGTAATAGAATTAAAGGTCGCCCTCCCCTTTAAATATATAGTTTTTCACACATGGCACCTTAACCATATGAACTGTATTATCAGATATGTGACTGCTTTGGACATCTTTTTACTGTTTGTGCTCTAAAAATTATGATAGTATTGTCATCATCAAACATACTAACATATAACCCCCCCACACACACACACACAAATGAAATCTACTTGAGGTGATTTACCAGTCAGTGCTGATATATACAATGTACCTTTTTTCCCAGGACTTCTTTAGTCCATTTTCTTTGAAATTAGAACTTGTCATACTATCACAGTGTTCTCACATGTTTCTTGAATTTCTGTCCCCTCGGTGAGTTCTTCCGGTGTTCACATCTTAATACTTTCATGTATGTTTGATGTTTAGCTGGCAGCCGGTCTGGGTCTCCAGGAAGAGTTCTGACCACAACCACCCTCTCTACTGTGAGTTCTGGTGCTCAGCGTGTCCTGGTGAATTCAGCTTCAGCGCAGAAAAGAAGCAAGATACCACGGAGCCAGGGCTGCAGCAGAGAGGCCAGTCCATCCAGGCTGTCCGTGGGTGAGATGTGCTGTGTCAGAATTACCACTTTCTCTTCCTTTTTTATTTCAGGCTTCAGTAACATTGAAGACTTTGGAGTATAGTTAGGCACTTACAAGGCTGAGGAAAATAAAAGTTCAAAGAGAATTAAAGTATAAGTTATGAGTTGAGTCTTGAAGGTTTAATTTATAGGAGCTTTTAAAATATAGCTAATATTTACAGCATAAGATTATCTTGGCGTTTATAACATTTGTCATGTGTATATATAAGCACCTGTGCATATAAGTACATTTATGTAAGCTGCTTATATTGGATTCTTCTGTGGTGCTGGGGATTGAACCCAGGGCCTTGTGCATGCTAGGCAGGCACTTTACCTCTGAGCTACATCCCCAGTCCTATATTGGACATGCCTGTGGTAGTTCAGCCCTACCTAATCCTAATAAGCTTCTGTTAACTGTGTATTGCTTAAGATACTTTCAATTGTAGACAGAAATCACAGTTGATGCCAGTTTAAACACTATAAGAGGGCTTATTGGCTCTTTTGGCTGAACATTTCGGAGGTTGTGCAACCTTCAGGGTTGGCTAATATCCCCTTTATGAACCCAGAATCTGTCTGTCCATCCATATATCTATTTTCCCTCCCTCTCTTTCTTGTTTAGCGATCATGTACTACAGTTTAGCATAGCTGCTCATCGATCTCTCATTCCCAGAGCAGGAATCCCCTAAAGTCTCTGACCTCTTTGTAACAATTTGTTTTTCATAGTTTTAAAAGTCTTCTGTAGATTACCTGTATGACTCTAAAGAATACGCATCTATTTTGTTTGTTTCATCAACTCCAACCAGAACCTCAACTATACCTTTCCCTTCACCTTCTGCTCTCTTAGTTATCAGCTGTATCTTCACATTATTAAAGTTTACAAATAACATTATTTCCTGCATTCACAAGCAGGCCTTATGAATTTGTCCCGTGAGTTGACTTTAAAAGTTGAAAAGTATTGGGTATGGTGGTACACACTTACAGTCCCAGCACTCTGGAGGCTGAAGCAGTGTGATCGTGAATTCTAGGCCAATGTGGACTGCAGAGAGAGACTCTGTCTCAAACAGCAAAAAATTGAAAAGCCATAAATAATATTTACTGTGTTCTGAGTAAGCAAATGTCATTTGCTGCCAAGACACATAGTGTGTGATGGCCTCATTTCTTCCCAGAGCTACCCTGAATACAAGGGACCTCCGGAAGCGCAAGTTCATCCCACACAAAGATGAGTCCTCTTTTCTTACAGTCCCACCACGTACTTAAAGTCATGCCACATTTTGGGTTGCTTTGTGTTTGGAATATGGCTTTCTTGTGTAGCTTCCCCAAGAATTTCTACTTCTTTTTCTTGTGCAGTTTATACCAGAGTCCTGCACCCTTGTACCTCCAGCATGCCGTCTTCTCAGTGCTGCTGCTGCCTCGAATGACCTCTTCATGGGGACTTCCTCTCCAGTGCTTCATGGGTTGCTTGTTGCCTGGGCCTTTGCCCAGCCATGATTTTGAGAGTCCCATTGACTGCTTCCCTAGGTTGAATGTACTCTGTCTTGGATCTTCTCTTTTGTTGATTTGTTTTGTTTTGCTTATTCTTTTGCTTTGCTTCACACACATTCTCAAATCAGTTCCTCAGAAATTGTGCACAGAATCAGGTTTTTCTTAGCTTTGCTTGTCCGAGAGTATCTTTGATCAATAGGTATCACAGACTTTCTTTAGGCCTCTGAACTTGGAATTAATGTCCTTAGGAGCATTTTCACTCATTCTCTGCCTGGTGTTTGGACCAGGAGCCTCTGGAATTTTCATCTAAGCTGATTTGATGCTGCTTTCCCCTGCCCCCCCCCCCCCGCCCCAGTAGTTGCAGGGGTCGGACTCAGGACCTCACCCAGTAGGCGGGTGCTCCACCACTGGCCTGCACCCCGAGACCCTTTTTTATTTGGAGACAGGGTCTTGCTGAATTGCACAGGCTGCCTCTGTCTTTGAATCTGCCATCCTCTTACCTCTTGTGTTGCTGGGATTACAGGCATGCACCATGGTGCCCGGCTGCTGATTTGCTACTTAGTTTTCCAGATATCATTTCAATTCTCTTAGTTGATTCTCTCTCCTAGATTTTTCTGTTACTTATTTCTTTATCTATTTTGTATGTGTGTGAGGGGTGAAAAAAGGAATGGAAATTGAAAGCATTGGCTCATTTTATTATTTTTTAACTGAAAATGTTAAGAACAGGGATTGTGCTTTAATATTTAATAGTTTAATATTTTACATGTATAGAATTTTCTCTATATAAGAAATTATGATTTTTGAGGGTGGTTGTAGTGGGACATGCCTGTGGTCCCAGCACTCATGAGGCCTAGGCAGGAGGATCCACATGATCTCAAGGCCAGCCGTGGCTATATATCGAAAGTGATAGAAACTGAGTTTTATCACGTATGTTATACAGTATTTTAAATCCTCATTTTACTTGCAGTCTTGTTTTCTTGCAGTCTCTTTCTTTCCTCACCTCTCTTCTCCTCTCCTTTCCTCCTCTGCTCTCTTTGCCTCCCCTCTCTCCTTTCCACCAAGTGCTCTACCACTGAGCTGCACCTCCAGCCCCATTTTTATTTATTTTTTATTATTTATTTATTTATTTATTTTGCGGTACTGGGGGTTGAACCCAGGGCCTCATGCTTACATGCTCTGGAAGTGCTGGGCCACTGAGCTGCACCCTCAGCCCATTTTTTCACTTTTTGAGACAGGGTCTCACTAAGTTATGCTGACTGCCTCTGGTCTCGAACTTGTGATCCTCCTGCCTCCACCTTCCACGCTGCTGGGATTATAGGCATGCACCACCACGCCCTGCTCCCATTTTTATTTTGACAGAGGGTCTCACTAGGCTATGCACAGTGCCTCTGGCCTTGAACCTATGATCCTCCTGCCTCAGCCTCCTGAGTTTCTGGGACCACAGTGCCCAGCTACTTGCAGCCTTTTAATTTTGGTAAAACATTGTAGTATTATATTATTCCTTGCAACCTTAAAAATACTTGTTATTTAAGTTATCAGTTCTTAAGAAAGAAAAAAATAAAACCAAAAACTTTTTGCAACCTTAAACTTTATCTTCTGTCTCCTTTCTTGCTGTGCCACGTTGCTTTGTAACAGCCCGAAGCAGTCGAATTCCTCGGCCAAGCGTGAGTCAAGGGTGCAGCCGGGAAGCTAGTCGGGAGAGCAGCAGGGACACTAGTCCTGTCCGCTCATTCCAGCCCCTGGGTAAGTGTGGGGCTGAGGTGAGGCACACCGCTCCCCTGCAGTAGCACCCCCTCAGAATCTTTGGACACTAGGATGTAGTAGTCTTCATCAGCTCTCTCTGCTCCTATCTCTTTCCTGTCATTTCAAGGAAAAGGTCAGAAAGGAATTATATGATTGAGAAAGGGCTTTGACATTACCTATCACTCTTAAATGGGCAAGTCAGTCATTGTATAAGCAAGTTGCTTTCATAACCAAGCAGACGTCACACAGGTGTGAACTTCAGAACATTGAATTCAGTCCCAGTACTCAGGTGCTGAGGCAGGAAGATAGTGAGTTTGATGCCAGCCTGGACTGTATAGCGAGACTGTCTCAAAAAACTAAATAAATAAACAGAAAAGGATAAACGCATAACAGAGGTAGCAGATGCACTCTGATTACTAGTAATAGAACATTATTCCCAGAGATGAAGTTCACCTCTCCTTTCCCATTTTCTGCTTCCGTTGCCTGCAGTCTATAATCCTTCCTGTATTTGCCTAGTTGGTGGACTCTTTTTGGTTCCCTATGATTTATTGATTTACTAACCATCTTTTAGTACTTATTAACCATTTTGTGCCTGCAGCCATAGCCCTGTGGCATCCGATCCCATCAGATCTCAGAAGCTAAGCAGGGTCGGGCCTGGTTAGTACCTGGATGGGAGACCACCTGGGAACACCAGAAGCTGTAGGCTTGGGAGAAGGACCTGGCAACCCCCTCCCAAAAGTCAATCTGCCATTGAAATCCCAATGCACAGCAGAGAAGCACTGACAATAGTGTTTCCCCTGTGGTACAAAGGGTCTCTCTGAGTCGGATACCGACTCGACGGCACCTAACAACAACAACAACCATTTTGTGCAACATTCTGTTTAATCCTTCTTCTCAATCTTTTGACTATTTTCCTGTTCTTTAAGGTTGTCCTATAGCAAAGGAAAGAATGATTCATGTAATAAAAGTATTCTAATTCTTATAATTAATACATCTGAGGAAGACTAACTTTTAAAATAAAAGTAATATATTTCATTAGATATTAAAGTGTGTTTTTCTTGACTATTTCTGTATGTAAGGGAAACATTGAGTTTATGGTATTTTGAAAAGTAGGCTTCTAAGATCTTAAGTGCAAAAAAAATTTAGATTCTAGAGCAGTATGTAGGGAGACATATCATATATTTTTAGCGATTTTTATTAGATTATTGATACTCTTTTTTGATTCTCAAATGTGTCCTAATTTTTAAAAAGACCCACCAATGAAGAACTTATATTCTGTGAACACTCATGAAAAATCTATGTTAACATAAGTGACACATTATCTTTTGAACTAAAGGTGATCTGTGTATTTTTTAAGAGCAGAGGCCTTGAAAGAGTACAGATACTGAGGTGTGTCAACTTTGTAGTGTGGCTTTGATTGTAGAAATTAATCTCTCTCTCTGCTTAGTTTCCCCATCTGTCTTAGTCTGTTCAGGCTGCTATAACAAATACTGTAGATGGGGGTACTTACAAATTACAGAAATATACTTCTTACACTTCTGGAGGCTGAGAAATCCAAGTGTCTGGTGAGGGCCCATTTCCTGGCTTGTAGGTGTTTGCAGCTATGTCTTCCTGTGGTAGGAGGAGCTACTTAACTGCCTGGGATCTCCTTCATACTACACGCCTCCTAATCCTGAGGGATTTAGCCTCATGATGCAGGTGTCTCACACAAGCTCTGCCCAGCTTCTAATACCATCACCTTGGGGTCTAGGGTTTCAGCATACGAATGTGGCATGAACATTCAGACCTGTGAAATTGAACACTACTGTCCTTGGGTGTCAAGATTCAAGGAAATGAGATGATTACCAGTTACTGGTTGCCATAGTGGTTTTTTTTTTTAACCTATAGTGTTTTTTGTTTGTTCTGTTTTGTTTTCACGCTTCTGTTTTTGACATTTCCTTCCATTTGAATACTTGCCTTTTTTGTCTGCTGTAGGCCTGTTTTTGTCCACTTAGGTGTAAGTTGAGTCTGTGTCCGAGGTGATCAGGTGATGCTGATGCTTAGTGGCTGTGTGTGGCAGTGCTCCCGTCAGGGACTGTTTAGCTGGGCACCAGTGCTAACCACTTCTCCTTGCCTGACAGTAGTGCTGCCATCCTTGTTTCTATGGTAGTAGATGAGGTTTGTGTGGTCCTGTTATTCCAGCCTCCAGACACCATTCCAGATCCACCGGTGCCCTCTGCGCCCCCGATGTGTACGGGGCCTCAGGTGAAGGATGAGTACATTCTCACTGTCCTCTGTGCCTCCCCTTTGTCCTTTTCAGTTCTCATTGAATAATACTCCTTTTCTAAGTTGACTTGTTTTTATTTACATTTCATTTATTGAAGAATGAATCACTTGTGTGTTTCTTTTTCTTTTCCCCTAAGTAACTTTTTCCCTTGAGCAAACTTAGCATTTTTCTCATTGGCCAATGGACATTTTTCTTTTGTATAACTCATTATGTCACTTTTCAATATAGAATTGTTTGATGTTTTCAGTTATGTACTTCATCTTTGTGTACGAGGTTTTTTGTTTGTTTGTTTTTTGTTTTTGTTTCTGTTTTTTTTTTTTTTTTCCAAAAAAAAAAAAAAAAAACCAAAATGGTGGATGAAGTGTTTTAATTGTAAATGATGGTATACAAAGCAGTTGAGGGGATAATTCATTCCTGGCCTGTCTTTACATACCTCAGAATGCTGGGCACACAGTAGCCACATGACAGTTACTGAATGCTCTTAGTTACAGAGGAAAATCCACTTACGTTGAAGGAGACATTGTAATTGGAACTTTGCCTCCTGGTCAAGTGCTGGTGTAACGTCTTTGCTCTCCCTGACCGTTGCTGGTCGAGGGTTGATCTTCGATTTAGTTACTTTGGGGGTCACCCCTGGAGAGAGACCTGCCTCAGCCGACAGAGCTGGATTAACTGGAGGGCTGTTGATGTCTAAGCCATAGTCTGCCAGCTGCGCTTCCTTCTACTTGGGAATCAGAAATAAAGAATTGCTACTCCTTAAATTTCTTTTCCATATATTGTGAATAATTTTAATCATCTTTACCTTTTTATTTGACCAAAACCATGATGTGCCCAGAAAATACAATATTGCTTTTAAAATGCTTTGCCCCATTGGTTTTTTTTGCCTCCCCCTTAAGGGCCTTAAAGCCTCCCCGCCTTACACTGTGACATGTGTGACACCTCACAGCTGTCTTCCTTCTTTTGATGCATTAGGTCCAGGGTATGGGATCAGCCAGTCCAGCCGCTTGTCGTCATCTGTCAGTGCAATGCGAGTCCTGAACACAGGCTCTGACGTGGAGGAGGCGGTGGCCGACGCCCTGGTACTCTGCTCCTTTTCCCTGTCATAAACATTACAGTCACAAAACCAGGGCATGAGAGTGAGGTCTCCATCTGTGTGGGAAAAGGGGTGGGAAAAGTCTTCAGGAAGACAAATTTAAAAAGCAGCATGTTAAGCCAGGGCAGTAGTTCTGATGGGATGTCAGGCGTGAAATACTGATGACTTTGATGTAGTAATGTGTTTTATGCACTGTGGAGTACTGAGTGTCAGGGAAAGTGGATTGATGCATAAATATGTACACATACAAGCCTGTTTTTTCAAGGCTATGAACCTTAAGTATGTAGGGTTTATTTTAGTTTGGGGTTGGCTCTTGGTTAGTCATTTAGTTATTTGTATTTTCTGAGCTGTGAGTAAGTACAGCTTCAAAGCAGATCATAATTAAGATGTTTTCCTGGTTCTTTATGCCTGGCACATTAGACAGTGAGATTTAAAAACATATTCTAAGGCAAGTGTGGTGGCTGACACATGTTGCCCCAGTACTCAGGAGGCTGAAACAAGATTGCAAGTTCAAAGCCAGACTCAACTACACAGCAAGACCCTGTCTCAGAAAACCAACCCACAAGGTCGGGCATGGTTTAGCAGGCCTGTTATCCCAGTACTTGAAAGACGCAGGCAGGAGAATCAACATGAATTTGAGGCCAGCCTGGTCTACTTAGCAAGTTCCAGGCCAACCTGGGCTACACAGACCCTGTGTCAAAAAATAAAAAAATAAAAACAACAACAAAAAAAATCCACACATTTTTAAGATTCATGGTTGGTTGTCAGAAGAGTGCTGTACAACATACATACATAATGCATTATTGGGTTGATTATTCTTTAATTATTACTTATACTACCAAGATGATGTGTTTGAATTATATAGTAATCTTTAACCATGAAGGCATAAATAAGTCCCCAAAATAGTCTATTTTCATTTAGTTGCAACTATCAATTTTTAGGAAAACAATTTCCAGGTATTAAGCCTAATTGGGACCTGGGGAAATAAAAGTAAATTTGGAAATGACAAAAAGAAGCAAATAGGAAGAATATTTTATTTTCTTTGGGAACACTGGTTATGGGAAGATTTTTCTAGCCTAGCTATTTCTCTTTGAACTAAAGGATATTGACAAGATTAAAGATACAGCCTGCTAATAAGCAATTTTTTTGTACTTGTATGTTTAAAAACGTAATGTTTCTGATCATGGGCATTGTTAATGCCTATTTGAGTGTGCTGTTTAGCAAAATGTTCTTCATTATTTCCAATTTCTCTCTTTAAAAATTTCCTGCTCTCAGCTCTTAGGAGACATACGGACTAAGGTATAGACATTGCTGTTTTCTGACATCCTATCATACCATAAGTTTTTTATTTTGCTTCACCAATTTAACAGATGATAGTCTCTATAAAAAAAAAATCAAAGTGCAAGTAGTAAAATCCTTAGACATATATCTGTTTTCTTGTTACTGTGGTTATCAGAAGGGAGATACAACTTGAATAGAGTATCTTGTGGAGGTGCTACTTTTTTCAACCCAATTCCTTCATACAAATGAGACGAGATCATTTGCACTGATGTCTATAATAAAACATCCTGGAGCCTAACACATTATTACCATGCTAAGTAAAGTTGGTGTCTCTAGATCAGTACAAGAGCAGTTAGTGATGGGAACATCATTACAAAACTATTTGAACTAAGTTTAAATTATATTTCTTTTGGATTTTAGACTGCAGAATACTTATAGATACTTGGAACTATTTTAAGTTATTAGGCTTAATAAATTTAATAGAAATATCTTCACTCACCAGCCAGAATCCAAATATCAGTTTACATAGGTTTGTTGCCACTTCTTCCAAGGAAATCTCAGATGAGCTATTTCCTTTCTGTCATGCCACTTTTAATACACAAGTTACAGTTGGCAGTTAGACAATAACTGTGTTCCATTGCACTCCTCCTCTCAAAAAGTAATGTCTTCTTTGTCCCAACTCAGATTTCTAGTACAGTTTCTGTTAATTTACATGCCCATAGTTGTTGGTTTTGCTCATGAAAAGGAGAAACAAGAAACTAAACACATTTTTGAGCACTTTCTACTTTGTATATTTCACCTTTCATATGGCCTTGTTCTACTTCTGCCACTTCTCATAATTAAAAAGAATATCCCACTCCTTGTGAACTTCTAAAACTTGTTTCCTGAACAAAAGCTGAATGTTACCATTTTATCATTAAAATGATTAGCAGCATGCTTTGCAGTGATTTTAAAACAAATCCTTTTGTGGTCAATAGATACTATGAAATAGCAAAATACATTTTTAATGGCTGTTAATGAGTGTCTTTGTATGTGACAGAAAAAACCTGCTCGAAGAAGATATGAATCATACGGAATGCACTCAGATGACGATGCCAACAGTGATGCTTCTAGTGCTTGTTCAGAACGCTCCTACAGTTCCCGAAATGGTAGCATTCCTACATACATGAGGCAGACAGAGGATGTGGCAGAGGTCCTCAACAGATGTGCCAGTTCCAACTGGTCAGAAAGGAAAGAAGGCCTCCTGGGGCTGCAGAACTTACTGAAAAATCAGAGAACACTAAGGTGAGACATACTGTCTTAAAATAAATTTTCTGTGCGCTGGGCGTGGTGGCGCAGACCTGTAATCCTAGCACCTCGGGAGGCGGAGGCAGGAGGATCACAAGTTCGAGACCAGAGGCAGTCTGCAAAATTTAGTGAGACCCTGTCTCAAAAAAAAAAAAGTCAAAAAATGGGCTGGGGGTGCAGCTCAGTGGTCCAGCACTTGCAGAGCATGCAAGCGAGAAGCCCTGGGTTCAACCCCCAGTAATGCAAAAAAAAAAAAAAAAAAAAAAATTCTGTCAGGTGAGCACTTTGTAACTTCATTTTTGTAACACTTAGAGATACTTAAATAGAAACAGACTTGTTCTGAATTCAGAGATTACATCAAAGTGTCTTCCCAAACCTCAGTCCTTCAGGAACATCTGTGTTACAGTTTAGCCTGCAGCGGTACCACTGTGACATCCAATCCCATCAGCTCTTGGAAGCCAAGCAAAGTCAGGCCTGGGGATAGGAGACTACCTGGGAACACCAGGTGCTATAGGCTTGGGAGAAGGACCCAGAAACCCACTTCCAACAATCAGCCATTGAAAACCCTATGACTAGAAGAAAAGCATTGACAATAGTGTTTCGCCTGTTGTACATAGGGTCGCAATAAGTCAGACACCGACTCAGTGGCACCTAACAATATTATTACTGTTTACTAATAATTTAATTGTCTTGCTCTGTTTAATGAAATATTTTAAAGGAAACTTTATTTACAAATAGAAATTTAATTTTAGCAATTAAAATAAATAATAAGGACTGGGGGTGTAGCTCAGTGTGTAGAACAGCTGCCTAAGACGTGTGAGGCCTTGGGGTTGATCCTCAGTACCTCAGTCAGTCAATCAGTCAGTAAGATGTGCATGATAACAAAGTTGACTGGCATATAAAATTTGTTCTAATTAACCTTTTCAGGGACGGGAAGAGATATTTTTGCTTATTTGAAAATGAAGGTACATTCTTGGTGTTCAGTAATAGAATATGAAATGGAATTGGAATGAATTTCTCTAAGGACAAAAGTTTATTTTGGCTCAAGGATTTTGGGTTTTCTTTCCTAACAGTTTTGGCTTGTTTCTCCCTTGTATCCTTTGTTGTCCTTGTCTGTATAATGTTTTAAGCCTATGTAATTCCACCCCTTAAGAGCCTGCCTTCCAGCTGGGCACTGGTACACGCCTGTAATCCCAGAGATTTGGGAGGCAGAGGCAGGAGAATTGTAGGTTCAAGGCCAGAGGCAGCCTGCGTAACTTAGTGAGACCCTGTCTCAAAAAGTAAAAAATGGGCTGAGGGTGCAGCCCAGTGGCAGAGCATTTGGAAAGCATGTGTGAGACCCTGGACTAAAGCCCCCACTGCTGCAAAAAGCAAAAAGCCTAGCTTCGTAGATTTGAGTGTAGTAGAATGTACAGGCCTGCAGCCATAGCCCTATGGCATCCGATCCCGTCAGATCTCAGAAGCTAAGCAGGGTCGGGCCTGGTTAGTACCTGGATGGGAGACCACCTGGGAACACCAGAAGCTGTAGGCTTGGGAGAAGGACCTGGCAACCCCCTCCCAAAAACTCAATCTGCCATTGAAAACCCTATAAACAGCAGAGAAGCATTGACAATAGTGTTTCCCCTGTTGTACAGAGGGTCACTATGAGTCGGATACCGACTCGACGGCACCTAACAACAACAACAACAGAATGTACAGAGCTACTTTCTGACTTGATGCCAATGAAATCAGGTTTGATGTACTTGCTGTATATTTATTTTAGGAAGTAGTAGAACTATTTTAAAATAAATGTTTATGTACTACCCAAATATATTTTCATGTACACATATGCTTCGTGACTCAATGCAATAAATCATTATAACATTGTTCCCAGGGCCATCAAGGGTAATTAGATTCAGTTTATCATTTTAAATGTCAAGACAACAGGCAGAGTTTAAAGATTTTAGCCTTTGAGTGGCAAAGTTTAATAAAACATCTTAACACTTAAAACAATAATGTTCATATACTAGGACTGCCACATGTATAGTTTTCCCTGTTGTGCTACATTAATGAAATATAATTTCATTTCATAGCTTCCAACTTTTAAAATAATGTGGGTTATAATAGAATTGTTATTGCATTTGATAACTTTGTATGTAGCTCTGACTGGTAAATACCACAAATTTCTCAGTTTTTGAAGGCTGATTTCTTTAACCTTTTTGTTGTTAATAAATTTAATTATATGTAAGGTTACCTTTAAATGACTTCATCCTATAGCAAGATATTAATTAGCTGCTTTATTATTTTGGCAGTCGAGTTGAACTGAAAAGATTATGTGAAATTTTCACAAGAATGTTTGCTGATCCTCATGGCAAGGTATGTTTTAGTATTTAAGATTATTTACTCCTATATAGGGTGTCCACAAAAGAAGTAAGATAAGCTGGGCATGGTGGCGCAGGCCTGTAATCCTAGGAGTTTGGGAGGCAAAGGTAGGAAGGTCACAAATTCCAGGCCAGAGGCAGCCTGCATAATTTAGTGAGACCTTGTCTCAAAAATTAAAAATCAAATATTATCTAGGGGTGCAGCCCGTTGGTAGAGCACTTGCAAAGTATGTGGGAGGCCCTAGGTTCAGCCCCCAAGTGTCCTCCCCTAAAGAAGTAAAATAATAACATAACTGTAAGCCATTTTTGTTTAATTATTGCCCTAAAATGGTTTTCAAATGTAATTAAGATTGTTTGACATATGTAACGAAGAGGTTGCTCTTTGTTGACTGAGCGCCTCCCAGGAGAGACTGAGAGTGAAAGCTGAAGGGAGCAGTTAGGAGCTGGGCTCTCCACGACTAAGACGGGCGATACATTGTTCATTACTCAGTGATTGCAATTTGTAAAGGACATAATTTGGGTAACATTTCATTCAATGTACCTATATGGTTATTACCAGCTTAATCTAAACATGTTCTTATTGTGATAACTTTTGTAGAAAAGAATTGCCATTAAATAACAAAAGCACAAAGTTTGATTGTCACTCTAGTTTTGTAGTAATGCAAGAGAAGAAACATTTCACACTTTAAAATAATACAGAAACATTTTCAGGAATGCTGTTAATGTTCATTCAGATATATTTGGGTAGTGCTTATCCATAATCGGCATGTGTACTTTGAAGTTTGATTTACCTTGATGCATAATAATGCTATTGTAAAAATGTGTTCATTTATTCTGTTTCCAAGTGTGTTTAACAATGGAAAACCCTTGTTAAGTATCTTCCTTTAGGATACCAAGTGTCTGTGGAATTTCTAACCTAGATGAGAAGGAGATGTGCCAAGAGAAATGTAAAAGAAATACACTAATGAATTCCACTTTGGGTTTTTTTATTGTCTTCACTTTATTTTTGTACGTATCATTTCCTCATTTTTTTCCTATTTTTGTTACTTATGGCACTACTTGAAGATATTAAAGATCCCACTTTATACACAAACAGAAACCCAGCTAAAGGTTTAAATCTCATGCAGTACATATTTATTTAAAGAAATTGTTTATATTTTAAAACAGTATTTTTCAGAGATTATTCTGTCAGAAGTATATTTATTTTATCTGAGGATGAAAGGTCCCATTAAAAGACAAAAAAATACATTAGGTAAACAATGTGTTTCCTTGAGAAGTTTGTAATTTTCAAGCTGAAATTCTAGATGGCTGTACCATTTTATATTACTACCACTAATTACAGCGATAGGGGTCACCTTAATGCAAAAATTTGTATAAATCCCAAGTAGTTAACTTTTAGTCATTTTGATTGTCAGCGTAAGCCAAAGGATAAGATAGTTTTCTGGGTAATCTGATTTTTTAAAATAATATATTCAACTTTAAAAAATACAGTTTTTAAATATCTTCAATAAGTGATATAATTTTGTCAGTACCTGGAGGTATAAGACCCAGGCTGGATTATTTCTTGAAGTCATAATTTTTTACTCTTCTTAGGGCAGTAATGCAATTTCATTGGATGTGAGGATATATGCAGAGATAAAGAGAAACACTTTACGCAGGCACAGAAGCCATGCCTGGCATCCCAGCAACTCAGGAGATGGAGGGAGGAGGATCACAAATTCAAGGCCAGAGCCAGCCTGTGTAATTTAGCGACACCCTGACTCAAGATAAAAGAATAAGAACATGGGGTGAGGAATACAGCTCAGTGATAGAGGATTTGCAGAGTTTATGTGAGGCCCTGGGTTCAGCCCCAAATTACTGCAGGAAAAAAAGAAAGAGAGAGAGAGAGACTTTAAAACTCTTGTCCCCAAACATTTTGGTCCCAGGGACCAGTTTTATGGAAGATAGTTTTTCCATGGACAAGGGTGGGTTGCGGGGTGGTATTCAGGTAATGGGGAATGGCTGTAAATACAGATGAAGCTTTGCTCACTTGCCCACCGCTTATCTCCTGCCGTGTGGCCGACTTCCTGATGGGTCACAGTCCCCAGGGGTTGGGGATTTGTGCTTTAAAAGACCAAATGGGAGCGCTGAATTTGACATTGATAAAGGAATTGAACAGAATATAACTGTTTGGCTTCCCATAATAAATAAGAACAAGCAACCATACTTCTTCCTAGAATTGAATCAGGAAGATAACTTTGGGTCTTTTTCCTTAGGGATGTACATAAAATTCCTATTGAACCCTCTGCTTTTGTTTGCTTATTTGGGGTTTGGGTTTAAGCCAGTTCAGTAAAGACAAATGTGATGGGAAGGTTTTTGTATAGTTTGGTGATTGTCCATCATTGGCTCTGCCAATAATATAACTCATTGGGAATAAATTGGACATGCCACCACATTATACTTAGTTTAAAATATCAGGGTTTGATTTGTGGTTTTGATTTAAATCATGATATTACTAAAATAGCAGATACACTTTTCCCTTTTTAATATATCTGTGAAGTGCCAGCAGTTACATCCTTAGGATCCAGCTGCTTCTTTTGATACCTTCTTTGCTTTCCAAATGCAATTTTGTTCACTCTCAGGGATCAGCTGTTGGTTTCTGTAACTGTTGGAGGCTTTGCCACTCTAGTGTTTTCTATCCTGCCTATTCAACTCCCATTTGTCATGAAGCATTCATAAAAGACAGGGTGTAAACCAATGAATGACTGGATTGCAGCAAAATATTATGAACATTGAAACTTGAATATTCATGTAATTTTCCTGTGTTACTAGTCTTTTGATTGTTTTTTAAAACCATTTATAATTATAAAAGCCATCCTTAGCTTGAAGTTTGTAGTTTGCTGGCCCCTGTTCTGTATGATCACCTCTGTTGCTGACACAAAAGTAGAAATGCTTGTCCAGGAACCTGTACCATTGCAGCTCAGGTTACTGGTTGTAGGTTAGGTTACTGGTTGTAGGTTGAAGGCAGGGGTGCACCATGCTGTGCAGTCACCAGGCCCGCACTCCTGCCATCTCTACACCTGACCTGCTGTGTTTGCATGGTCAGCACTGCCTGGGAATCCTCCTCTCGACTTGTCATTTTGTCCTCCGTGGACACTATGTCAAATACTTTCTCTCCTAAGACCCTCACCTGTCTCCTGCCCTGCGAAGATCCTAGCCACCTCACTTACCAAGGAAGGAGGAGGCAGCAGGCAGAAACTCCACTTCCTGCCCTAATCAGTGTGCACACCACGCATCCTCCCACCGCCCCTCCCATGGGATGGGAAGGGGAGCTCACCCCAAATGGCACCATCAGCTATGTGAATGTTGGTCCTACCTCTTGCTAACATGGCCTCATCTGCTTGGTTTTAAGGAATTTCTCATGAATTACACTCTGATTAACTTCCTTTCTGTGTTTTTCAACTCTGTTGTGGGTTAGTTCTTTATCTGGAGGTGACTTTTCTGTGATGTTAAGGAGCTTGGTTTGGATAGGAACACAGGCACGCCTTTTGCTCTGCCTGGGCCAGGCTTCCTCAGACCCCCCTCTTTCTCTTCTTTTCAGACACCTCTCTCTGTCCCCTTGACCTCATGCTGGTACTCTATAGAATGTTGCCCAAAGTCCTTGACTTTGATGCTTCCTAATCTGAAGCCTGTTACCCGCTTTCCTAATGGCTCCCAGATGTGTGTTCCAGCCCACGTTTTCCTCCTGCATTCATTTGATCTCATCGAGGTTACGTTTGTCCCTTGGTGCCTATGTGGTTCTGGTTGCAGGACTGACACCGCCCCCCCATTACCAAATTCCTCATATGCTGAAGGCCTTCCTGTAACGTGGCACAGGGTTTGCATACAGCCTGTGCATATCTTCCCATACACCTTTTTTGGGAGATGGGATGTTGCGCCCAGGACCTCTCACATGGTAGGAAAGTGCTCTACCTCAGAGCTGCTGAATGCCAAGCTCCTGTTTTATTTTTTTACTTTGAGGCAGGGTCTTGCTAAGTTATGCAGGCTGCTCCTGGCCTGTATTGAACTCACAGTCCTTCTGCCTTAGCTTCCTGAGTTGGTGGGATTACAGGTGTGAACCACAGTGCCTGGCTTCCCCATATACTTTAAATCATCTCTAGATGACTTGTAATACCTAATACAGTGTAAATAGTACTATGAAAATAGTTATACTTTAGTGAGTGATCAAATGTATATGGTTAGTACAGAAGCAAATTTTTTCCCAGATACATTTAATCCATGGTTGATTGGATCTGTGCATGCAGAACCCACAGACACAGAGGGCCTGTGTCTTCAGCCTTAAAGCTGCTCTTCCTTCTGCATTGGTTTATCTCATTAAATGACACCAACATTGCTCCTTACTCAGGTGAAGAATTTGGCTGTATTCTAGAAACATGACTTAGTCCTTTGACACACCCTTCTGAGGAACCTTTCCATTCTCAGTGCTAATTCAGGGCATATCCATCTTTTGCCAGTCACATCCTCCCCTCCTTCCCTCCCTAAATCATCCTCCCCTCTGCATGCTTTCTAACAAGTAAACATCTCCTAGCTTAAAATGCCTAAGAAAGTGTTCAGCCAAAGCTTGTCATTTTCACTTGTATTCCCTCCTTCATCTCGACTCAGCCTGAGCCACATCCAGTTTTCCAAACATGCTGTGTGCCTTTCCTTATAGCTTGAGATGTGCTCTCAGGGCACTTCCCTTTCTCCCCCAGCCCAGCCTCCCTGGGGCTCTGCCTAAGTCACACATCTTTCTTAGGCTTGGATTAGGTGGACTCACTGAACTGGAATTGCTTCTCTGCATGCTCACCCTGAAAGCTCACCAGGCAGAAACTGTGTGTTTTGGTTTGATGTTAAATGTCCCCCAAACAGGACACAGGAGTGTTTAGGTGGTGCTGCCCTGGAAGGTTATGGAACTCTGGGAGGTGGGATCTGGTTTTGTGGAAGTAGGTCACCGAGGCCAGGACTTTGGGGGTTTTTATCCACAGCCCTGGCTCCTGTTGTTCTCCCTCCACTCTTTTGGTCTTATTTGCCATGACATAAGGTTCTCTGCTCCACCATGCGTGCCCTGTCTCTCTGGACAGAAATCCTGTAACCCTGAGCTCCCACTTCCTCTCTCCCCCATGGGCTTATCGGTTTCTCTGTCACAGCAACATACCAGCTGATGGTACACTGTGTAAAGCCATGCTCTAGAATGGACCTTAGTGTTCGGGAAATACGCTGTGAGCATTGCTCAGGTGGATTCATCTGTGTCGTTTTATGTTTAAAGCAGCATTTCGGTCTCAGTGTCAATTAGTTCTCGGTAGTTGTGGGCTTCCTTGATAAGTAAAGGTTGTTCTAACTTTGGTCCACCATGGCGGAAGCCACCTGTTCTCCCCAGCAGAAATAGGACACTTAGAGAATAGGGCTGTGAGTGGCGGCAGTCCATATCCTTTCAGCTAGAACCACCTGCTCCTGCCCCTAGAATGTTTCCCTCTGAGGTTTTTAGACAGAGGATCTGTGTCCAACCAAAGTAAGAGCCATGCTCGAGTACATAGTACAGACATCCTAGAAAGGAGCTCTGGGAACAAACTCTTTCTGAATACAGTTGAAGTAGATGTGGAAACACAGAAATAATGATTAGTAAATACAGTTTACGAGATGTAATTACTTGATGGCTGTAATATCATAAATAAACTTTTATTTCATGTGGGTTGCTCCCTGGTACCTGCAAAGGATTGGTTCTAGGGCTTTCCGCAGAGGGCAAAGTTCCTCATGTAAAAGAGTGTAGGATTTGCATAGAACCTGTGAGCATCCTCCTGAACACTTTAAACCATCTCTGGGTTACTTATAATATGTAATACAACGTAGGTGCTGTATGAGTAGTTATTGCACTAGATTGTTCAAGGAGTAATGACAAAGTCTGTATACATTCAGCACAGATGAAGGGTTTTGTTTTTTTTTTCCCCCCCTGAATATTTCCAATCCCTCGTTGGTTGAATCCACAGATGTGGAACCTATGGGCACACAGAGCCAATTGTATAGTATGAAAATAAGTGATCTAACTGTGATGTAAAGCCCAACTGTATAACATAAAGCCATTTAATAGCTTTCCAAGAGGAGCAGTATAATACGGTGATACCAGGTGTGAATATGGAGTTAGATTTTTTGGATTCAAATTCTCTCTCTAATACCTATTAGCAGTGTGTGCTTTGGTTTCTTAATCTATAGGACAGTTTGTAATAATACCCACTTCATCAGATCATGATGTTGATTGAGTTACTATGTATAAAGCTTTTAGAACATACCAAGCATCACAGAAGTTTTTAAATGCGAGATTTAAATAAGTTTTAAAAATTAAGGAGTTCAGGGCAGATTTTTATTTTAACTGCTTCTGACCCATTTTCTCCCCCTCAGTTATAAGCAATGTCAGATGCCAAAATTTAACCTCTGTGTTTCTGACCTTTGACTCTGAAGGAACTCTTTGAAGAGCCATCTTCACTGAGGTGTATGCAGTTAGATGGCATTTTATGGTCTCTGTAATCCTACCTCTTAAGTCATGCATCTGTGGCTTGCTGTTAAGGAATATGGCCTGTGGCTGCCCTCTGAGCCTAGTGGAGAGCCCTTTGTTAGAGATCACATCTGGCCGCCTAATAAGCATTCGAGGCTGCTCAGCTGTTTGCAGGCCTTAGAACAGGGGCTTTTTTTTTTTTTTTTTGCAGTACAGAGAGTTCAACCCAGAGCCTTGTGCTTGCATGCTCTGCAAGTGCTAGACCACTAAGCTGCACGCCCAGCCCATTTTTTTACTTTTTGAGACAGGGTCTCGCTAAGTTATGCAGACTGCCTCTGGTCCTGAACTTGTAATCCTCCTGCGTCTGCCTCCCAAGCCTCTGGGATTATAAGCATGTGCCACAGCGCCCAGTTTGGAGCAGGAGACTTTAACACACACCTTACTGGGGAATTGAAAGATTTGTGATATGAAGTTATTTTTGCCTACAAGCAATACTAATTGCTATAAGACCTCACAGAAATCTCTTAACTTTTGAAAGTGTTGGTTCTAGGGGAGGGGCAGAAATAGGAAAAGAAAGGGAAAAATAAATTTTTAGATACTGTGGTTTAGAACCAACTGTTGACACCATTCAGAAATGGGAGTGAAGTTTCATTGTTCTTAGATCTTTCCGGAAGTTGAGTCTCAAGGATAATAAAATCTACAAAAGGAAAGCTTTCATGTCATTCCTTTTCTTTTCTTTTTCTTTTTCTTTTCTTTCTTTTTTTTTTTTTTCAATTTCTTTGGCAAGGAGGAAAAAAAGAAACAGGAAAGTCATATGTTCTTCTCCCATGCAATTCATTTAACACTTGTTTTTAAAACTATTTTGAGTTTATCATACAACTTTGAAAAACATTTGTCACTTTTATTTTCTAAGTGTTTTCCTTCCATACAGGAACTTTGCATTGATGGTGACTAATTTGTGTGTTTTCTTTTTTTTTTTTTTTTTTTTTTTTTTTTTTTTTTTTTTTTTTTTTTTTTTTTTTTTTTTTTTTTTTTTTTTTTTTTTTTTTTTTTTTTTTTTTTTTTTTTTTTTTTTTTTTTTTTTTTTTTTTTTTTTTTTTTTTTTTTTTTTTTTTTTTTTTTTTTTTTTTTTTTTTTTTTTTTTTTTTTTTTTTTTTTTTTT
>VMDO01000537.1:0-33027 GCA_007922755.1 Pedetes capensis | reverse complement strand
TTTTCTTTTTGCATGCTGTCCCCTGTGTTGGAACTCTCAATAGAGAGTAAGTTGGTTCAATATTTGTTGGAAACCTAACTTTACTGCATGACTGTGAAATTAACCCATTTTCTGTTTCTCTCCTGAAGAGTTCATGCAGTGTTGGATCCTTTGCAATCCACAAAATGCTATTTGCAGTTATGCAAACTATCATTCTGTTTGGAGATGTGCTTTTTAATCTACTAATTAATCTGATTATGTTCTTCTGTTCTGTACTTGATGACTGGCACACCTAAGATGCAATGAGTGTAAGAAAAGGCTGCCTCCATGGTGAGGGCTCACAGAGTCAATTCTTTCCCAACAAATTACGGTTGTGAGATATGCAGGATTATAAATTGATTCCTTTGAAAGTTTAAGATAATCCCAAATTTTACAATTATTAAATTTAACCCCCACACCCCATATTTACTTTCTAAAATTCAATCAGTGTCTTTCTATAAAAGCAGATAGAACAGTTTGTAAAGCATTGATTCTCAACTTTATCTTCTGAAATAAAATTTTTTATCCCTATTGTTCAGGAGAAGGACATGACTGTCCACTCCTGAAGCTGTCCCGAAACAGTCGGCCATTGAAAACCCCACAAGGGTCGCTATGAGTCCGGACACGACTCGATGGATCTAACAACAACTACACCCTTAGTGTTAGGTTAGCATATCCATTTTCTCTGTTAGTCATAAGTAAGGAAATGGGAGAATATCATCTGGGAGGAACCCGTAGTTATAGGGCAATCAAGTTAAACTCTGGGAATAATTTCCAAGATATTATGGATATGGATGTACATATGCATGTATGTGTATATGTATAATCATTTACTAAGTACCACTGATAGGATGTAAGTATTTTTAAAAAGTCATAGTAGGAGTCTAGATATAGGTGCTATAAATTGCATGTCTACATTTTTATTCAGCTACTCACCTTATATCTAGTCAAATATTTCTACTTCAGACATCTTCTGGAAAGAAAGTACAGTTAACATCTTGTCAGAAACACAGGCTTTGGTTGGGTTGGCATGAAGAGAAGGAACCTTCCAGAAATGGCCAGCATGAATCCAGAAAAAGAAGTAGGAGATGCCAAAAAGTTTGTAGGACAGAAAGATGAGTTCCTTTTGGCTGGAATGAAGGAAAAGTCTTCATTCTAGGAGGGAAAAGGTTGGCAACCTTTTCTAGTTACACTTTGGAGATAACCCTCGCGTTCATTGAACAACTTTTTAGTGGGCCCTCAGCCTCTGGATAACATTGAGCCTGATTTTAGTTGATGATCCAAGACTGTCTAAAAATACAGTGTAGTCTTGATCCAAGCATCGTAGCACCTGCTAAGGCAGGAGGATCTTAAATTCCAAGCCAACCTAGGCTATGTAGCAAGACCCTCTCTCAGAAAGCTAACTAGATAAGTAGTCTTTATTTTCAAATAATATATGTTCCAGGTGAGGCAATAATATAAATAAAGAAAAAACAGCACCATAGATAGGTAGTCCCACAATGAGTTCCATATAGGAAGATCAGTCACTGTTACCTAAACAGCCCGAGACACTTCTCTGCTGGGACTTAAGTGGTAAACTTGGTGGGGGCTTACATACTACATGCAAACGAATGGCAGGTCAGGTGGCTGCTGGACATCGGGGAGCAGTAGGAAATCAGGTGGTGAAGATGTAGATGAAGTTGGAGAGAGAGAGTCTGTGTTACCAGATAGTCCAAGGTCAGCTTTGAGAGTTAGACCCTTACATAAGGGCAAAGACATTATCCTGTAGACAGGGAGAGGACATTTAAGCTTTTTTTTTTTTTTTTTTTTTTTTTTAGTCAAAAGAATAATATCCCAGTCTGATGGTGAGAAAGAAGCAGAAGTTGACCAACATAGGCTACAGGCTCTGTCCGCCCTGCAGCCTGTTTTTGCAAATTAAGTCACATAGGGACGCAGCTGTCTGGGTGTCAATGGTGTTTGAGGCTGTGCTGCAGCTGCAGGGCCCCATAACGCAGGACACATGGCTGCACAGCCTTGGGGAGGGACCATCCAGCCTGCTCAGAAATGATCTGACCACCCAGGTTACAGGAAATGTAGAGTGGAAGCAGGCTGTCCCACTATCAGAATCCAGATCTGATGTCAGAAGGTCTGGGTACCTGCAGAAGTGGGGTGGGGAACAGGGAGGGCTGTCTAGAAGTGAGCAGAGAGTTGGGATGAAGACATGTAGGATGCAGAAGGAGAATTCCTGACCACAAGAAAAAAGGGAAATCAGTCCAGCCAGAGTGGCTGTTCTGGTTATGATTAAGCACCACGTGGCGGGAACAACAGGCCTGAAGTGAGGGCAGTCTACTGAGTGGAGCCCTTGACAGTAATCAGAGGGCCCAGGTGGGGAGTTAGCGGAGGCAGAGGGGACCGTCCTTCAGAGAGCAAGCTGCTGAACAGAAAGCTTGGCCTGAAAAGGGAGGAGAATTCCATCTTCCTTGAGGAAATGGTTAGTAGAGATACGAAATAAGTCAAATTAAGGGAAAAGGCAGCGGAGAATTTTGTGTTGACTAACAGTGAGTGGATGAGGTCATAAAGTAGATAAAACACAGTGGAAAACCACGTGGCATGGCTAGGTCTTGGCACACCCCCTCTGTGGAACAGTGGGCAAATCACATAGTTTTCTGGTTCTTTGGTTCTTTGTCTGTAAAAGGGAGAATTGGTTTAGGCAGTCTAATATGTCAAAATTTTTGGAATATGGAAAGGCTTTAAGTTGGAATCCTCTGGAGTAGGGAAGAATCAAAACAAGCAAACAAGAGCTGGGAAACCAGCTTGGGGGATGAAGGGGCCCTGAATTTCTAAAGTGCCTGCCCTCCTCCTCTATGGGGGCTCACACAGCACACACCTTCTGAGTATCAGGGGGCTCTCGGCAGGGAATCGACCTGCTAGGGAGCCAGTGGGCACCAGGTTAGGCATATGCCTTTGCCACAGACGAGTCTAGGGAAATATCTTAACAGTGTCCTGGATCCTGGGAAGAGAGAGCCCGTGACAGTTTAAGTGAAGGTCTAAGCCAAGTCAGAAGCCTAGTTATGTTTCGTTTCTTTCTTTCTTTTGGGGTGCGGCGGGAGGTATAGGTGGTGAGGATTGAAGGAACCAGAGACCCAGGAGTACTAGAAAATTTTAAAATAATCATTATTCCCACTTTTATAAGTATGGAACATCTTAAACAAATGGCTAATGTGTATTTTATATATTTTAACTCAGATTCAAATGTTAAAGCTTAGTTATAATTCCAGTAGAGAAAATCCTGCACTGCTAACATAAGAGGAGAAACCAGAGTTTGTGTCAAACTACATATAGAAAATTCAGGAATAAAATATAAATTTGAAAGCCAAAATTCTTAATTCTCAAATTAGCATAGATACTTTTGAGATTATTAAGTATTTTAAAAATACCCTTGTTTTCATCATTTATTCTGGTTCTGGTCTGTCTCAGTATGATGTGGCTAAAGCTCTTAAGAGTTTGTTCCTCTTTTCCTAGAAATAAATTTTCCAAAACAGTGTTGGATTTCTTTTGAAGAGATCACATGGAGCTGGGCTCAGTGGCTCATGCCTGTAATCCCAGTGACTGGAGAGGCACAGGCATGAGGATTGTGAGTTTGAGGCCAGAGGCAGCCTGCATAATGTAGTAAGACCCTGGTAAAAAGTGAAAAAATGAGCTAGTGGTGCAGAGCTCTTGCAAAGTATATGCAAGGCCCTGGGTTCAACCCTCAAGTACTGTAAAAAAATAAAGGGGGGGGGGGAGTGAGCTAACCTTGTTACAAGTCACCTTTCATAATTATTTTGATGAGATTTATCACTTATGAATGTCAGCTTCTCTTCATCTTAAAACTTTTTTCACCTTATGCAATTTGGTGGGCAGGATGGTGCTAGGTACTGAATCCAGGTCCTCATCATGCGCTCTGCCACTGAGACTCACCATCAGCTCCCTTTGGCAGTTTTTTAAACTCTAATGTTGGAACCAAGTTTTAAATGGAACCCACCAATAGAAATGGAGACTAAAGGCATGCCATTTAGGACCTTTTTAAAATCACCAAAATTTACATGTATATTTTATCCTGAATTTATTTTCTTGTAGGTACAGTTTTAGGTTGGGAGAAGGGGCCTGGAGGCCCACTCCCAAAATAATCAGCCATTGAAAACCCGATGGAGAGCAGAGAAGCACCATCAGATTATAGTGCCTCTTTGATTCTGTGGTACATGGGATCACTATGAGTCAGACCCAACTCAGCGGCACCTACCAATAAGAACAAACAGTTAGGTATCACAGGTCATTTAAAATTACTTTTGAGGCAGTTTTAGTAGATAATAAATCTCATACCACAAAGTCTGTGACAGTTGTCATTTTGAAAAATCTGAGGGGTCTCGATTACCCATCATAGCACATAATTTTATACTTTAGGTGGCCATTAGTGCAGTCATCCTCTCATTTACTCAGTGCCACTCTTCCAGAAAGCTGAGAGTCCTGAAGTGGATCTCAGTTTAAATAGCTTAAATGATGGTATCATTGAGCGTGTTAGGTGTGCCAGCCATTATGGCTAAAGTTTCTTTACCAAGCAATGCTGCATGGAATAGCTAATTGTCAAACTTCAGTAGAAGTTGGATAACAGCTCAGATGTTCTCTTGTATCACAGAGTCCAATGAAAAGCAAGAGAGATTTTTTTTTTCCGCTTGGCTGCCAATCGCTGTGCCTCTGATTCCTGTTTTCCATTCTGTTTCCGTTTTGCATTCAGCATAGAGGTCAATATTTGCTCCTTTTTCTTCCCTCCTCCCCCCTTTATCAACTGTAGGTGTTCAGCATGTTTTTGGAGACTCTAGTAGATTTCATACAAGTCCACAAAGATGATCTTCAGGATTGGTTATTTGTACTGCTGACACAACTTCTGAAAAAGATGGGTGCTGACTTGCTCGGCTCTGTTCAGGCAAAAGTTCAGAAAGCCCTTGATGTTACACGGTAATATTTTCTGCATATATTTCACATTTACCCAGTAATCAGAAATATTTAGTCCGTATATTAAAAATTCAGAGTTCTCATCCTTTCAAGCAGTCTAGACTGGATGGGCACCATTAAAAGTTTTCATTTTGCCCATATAATACATATATATAAATAAAATTCAACCTTGTATTTATAATGCAACATTGTTACTTTCATCTAACCATCTATTTCTTTTGCAAAAATTTTATTAATTTTGATTTGCGTATTTCAAGATGGTATTTTATCTTAAGATATATCCAGAGGATGGGCATGGTGGCACACACCTATAATCCCAACACTTGGGAGGCAGAAGCAGGAGGATGGTGAGCTACATAGCAAAGCCTTGTCTAAAAAAAAAAAAAAGAAGAATATCAGGAGGTATGCGCCTGTAGCTGCAGCTATTTGGGAGGTGGTGGCATGAGCATTGCTTCAGCCCAGGAGTTCGAGGCCAGCCCAGGTGACATAGTGAGACCTCATCCCCCCAAAAATACATAAACAAACAAAACCAGATTTATCTGTACTTGGGTCTTGGCTTTTGGCTAAAATGAACTGAAGATTATAAAGTAAGGTTGAAGATTAATTTGATCTAATATAAAAATAGAATATTTCCTAGGTTTTAAGAGAATATTTTATTATGCATTTAAATATTCAAAATCTCTTCAGGAGATTTTGAACAAGTGATATGTTTCTACTTTTTTAAGTAGATTGTTGAAGTGACTTATTTCAAATATTTGTTGACTAAGTTGAAATCAATATGGAATTCGGATTTTAAGGTCAGGAAATACATCTGAGAATATTGAACTTTTTCCCAAATACATGTTTCTGATTAAATGTATAGTTAAACAAGATAAATTATTGTTCACTATAATATTGCTTTACTTGGGTAAATTACAGTACGGTATTAAGTGATAGTATTAGCTTTTTACTGGATATAGATTCAAATGCTGGCATTCTTGTGGAAATGCTTTCACTGTATATTGTATCACATACACTATACCATGTCCGAATAGTACTTGATGCATGCCTTTTGGATGACATGTTTTGGTATCAGGCATTGTCTTTTGCTGTGAAGTTTTTAAATTCATGCTTACCAACTTAATTGTTTTGTTTTTTGCTTCTTATTTCAGAGAATCTTTTCCAAATGATCTTCAATTTAATATTCTAATGAGATTCACAGTTGATCAGACCCAAACACCAAGTTTAAAGGTAAAACATTTGAAACTTGAAGACCATGTAAGGAAGTAAAGCATTTTACTCACAGTTTTGTGTCAGTGTTTGTGCTGTGCCCCGTGAGAAGCTGTTCCCTCAGTGGATTTTGTCTTTATAAACTTTCAGACAGTCAAGCCAGCACTTCGGGACCAGCGTCACTCTTTTTGGAGCCCCAAGGTTTTGTTTTTGTTTTCATCTGCTTTATTTCTTTTCTTAACCTCCCCACAGTGTTTCAGATAATGTTTGTATGCATCCCCATTCAACCACTAACCTTCATAAGCCTTCTGCGCATGCACATATTTGATTTCAATGTTACTTAGATGCCCGACCCTCCTTTGGGGCAGCTTCCTAGGCATCCACATTTAGAAGGCGTCACCTGTGGCTGTCTAACCCTGCACTGGCAATGCCCACTCACTTTGTGAAGTCTTACCACAGTTTATGTTTGTGATTTCCCAGTACATTTTCTCTTAGTTCTAGTTTTAGGAGTTTGAGTAGATATTTGGGGCAAAACATCCATTTTGCTTATGTACTAAACTTAGTAACAAAAAATGTTAGGTTTATCTCAGTGCCATTCACCAGTTCTCCTGAGCTGAAAATAGTAACTTTTCTTTGCAACATGGTATTTCTGATAGGCATAACATTTAAAACCAATATCAACTTTCTCAATTTTTATTTCTATACATTTTCTAGTTATGTGAAAACTAGATGACTTTAAATCTTTGGCTTGAACATAAAATGTAAAACAATTTAATATTAAAGAAGAGCCCCCGAATAAGCTGTATGTATCAAAGGAGATTAAAGTCAGGGAAATAACAAGCATATGTGCTTATACAAGTCTTGTATTTTCTGCTCTATTCTGCACAGAATGTATTTCCCTGAGCATTCTTGCCTAGGATTGACTTTTCCCTTTAAGTTTCTGTGTGCAATTGTGCCTCAAAATCACAGTTTATTTTTCTCACCAGGGTTGATTTACACTCGACATAGTGTTATTTTCTCACAGCTACTTTGTGAAAGGAATTCCATCTGTTTTCATTGTGAAAAGTGACCTGCAGGACAATAATTTACTTGATTTATTAATAAGTATTTTTAACTCGCTATGACAAAAACATTGTTAGGCATTCCTGAGAATATAAAACTTATAATTTTTATTAATAATCTATAAAACATGGTAGACTATAAATTTATAATAAAGGATATGATATAGGTTCCTGTGGTGGCCATTTAAATAGTGCTGTTGAAAATGTATGTAGAGGTGTCTCCTGGACCAGTGCAAATGAAGGTCTAAACCAACTTCAGAGGTAAGAGAGAGAGGGACTTGAGGGAAACAGTAAAGTCGCTAAAGACCTGAAGCAAAAGTCAGCAAAAGGAACGATCACGAGGGAAGCCAGCAACTTATAATTGGCTTTCCTCTTGGAGACTGGAGTCACAGATTGTTTCTCCAAAAGCCTAAATTATTTATTTATAAATATTATTTAGGAATGTTTATCTATAAATAATACGTGTAAATTTTTAAAATATTTATAAATTACTCATATAAGTGTAGATTCAAGGCCACATGGGAAAAATCATACTTCAGTTCTTAACTGCATGTGTTAGAACCGCAGAGTTAAGTTACAGTGTGGCACTACTTCCTGCTGGAAATCAAAGTAACTTTCAGGTTGGTGACAAGATTGAGTACAGAAGACTTAACAGGTTAAAGAAGCATACAAATAACTTAAGCACAAGATACAGAAAAACTCTTTATTGAAAAAAAATCGATCTTTCAGATAAAAAAGGACATTTGTGTGAAATTGTACCTCTTATAGATTGTCATGTGACTAAAGATCAGAAAGGAAGCAGTGGGGAAAATAACAGTACAAAATGATTTTGTCTTAATTAGTGTTTTTTAAATTCATATAATTTTTGATGAACTCTCTAGGTTTAACAAACATTGAAGAATTATGTATACCTTAGCAACTACATCTTTTTTCTTTCCTTGATGAAAAATGCATATCTGTGTTATTAAAACTATAGATTATGTCTAACCTTGACAGATACCCTATTAAAATGTAAATAAATGTTCAAGTGATTACAGATACACTGTGGTGATTATGCCTATTATAGTAAACACAAGTGTTTGGCAAAGCCTTTTAAAACCTTTACCTGATTTGACTCATGCCTAGTAGTGCAAACTGTAATCCCAGCATTCTAGAGGCTGTGAAAGGAGGATCAAGGCTGAGGCTAGCCTGCGATTCTTTGGTTTTTTGTTTGTTTCGTTTTGTTTTGTTTGTTTTTTGTTTGCAGTACTTGAGGGTTGAACCCAGGGCCTTGCACATACTTTCCAAGTGCTCTACCACTAGGCTGTACCCCCTTGCTATTTTTTATTTTGAGTTAGGGCCTTGTTAAGTTTTGCAGGCTGCCTCTGGCCTTGAACTTGCAGTCCTTTTCCTCCACCTCCTGAGTTGCTAGGATTAGAGGCGTGTACCACTCTGCTTGGCCCAACCTGGGCTTCTTAGCAAGACCTTGTCTCAGAAACAGCAAACAACAAAAACATTACATGACCCTGTAAATTGCCAAGACATTGCAATAATTCAGTCTCACATATTGCAAATAAAGGTATTCAGATATTGATGCTGGCAAATTTAAAAACTACATTTATTCATTGGTTTTACATAGTCACCTTTCAGCTGTGTACACTGAGAATATAACATGGCTTCAAGAATACAGAACACTATAGGCAGGCATAGTGGCACATGCCTGAAATCACAGTGACTTGGGAAACCGAGGCAGGGGGATCATGAGTTCGAAGCCACAGGCAGCCTGCATAACTTAGAGAGACCCTGATTCAAAATTAAAAAATAAAAAATGGGCTGGGTGCACAGCCCAGTGGTAGAGCACTTGCAAAGTACTTGCAAGGCCCTGGGTTCAACTCCCATGTACCACACACACACACACACACACACACACACAAATACCCGCCAAATATTGTGCCTGAAACCATGGCATACATCTGTAATCCTAGCAGTTCAGGAGGCTGAGACAGGAGGAGCATAAGTTCAAGGCCAAAGGCAGTCTGCATAACTTAGTGAGACCCTGTCTTATAATAAAAAATTAAAAAGGGGCTGAAGATGCAGCTCAGTGCTAGAACACTTGCCTAGCGTGCAACTCCCCAGCACTTAAAAAAAAAATGCACAATTTTATGTGCTACTGTAATTTAGTTGGGCCTCTTACTGCAAAACTAAGCATGTGTGTCTTTCCCTGTCTGCTACACATTTCTGATGGCTAATAGGTTCATTCTTGGTTTTATAATACACATCTTTATAATTCCTTTTTTTAATTGACAGGTAAAAATCGTGTATTCCTGAAATACGGCATGATGTTTTAATATGTACATACATTAAAAAGTGACTGAATCAATCTGTTTAACATTTGCATTACCTCCCATACTCATTTTTGTGGTGAAAACATTTAAAATCCACTCTCTAAGCAGTTTTCCAATATATGATGTGTATGTTAACCATACATACTATGGTATACAATGTTGTTGTTGTTGTTAGGTGCCATCCAGTTGGTATCCGACTCATAGCGGCCCTACGTACAACAGGTGAAACACTTTGTCAGTGCTTCTCTGCTGTTCATAGGGTTTTCAATGGCAGATTGGTTTTTGGGAGTGAGTTGCCAGATCCTTCTCCCAAATGGTATACAATAGACCTCTTGAATTTATTCTTCCTAACAGAAATTTTTATACAACTCTGTATTCTTTCCATGCTCTTTTGATGTTTCCTGCATCATTTAATATTTTCTCTATAGAATCCTTCACTATTGCCACTCAAGGCTCGATTTTGTTTTCTTCAATTCTTTAAGCTTGAGAAAAACAGAGTGTCTTTTCCTTTTGGTTTCTCTCCCTAGCTCTTTGCACATCATTATAATAATTGATTTTATCTTCTCAAACTGCCCTTTGAAACCTTCTGTTCTTTAACTTCATCATGTCTTCCTTTTACTTTAGCTGCTCAAAGTTCAGGGCAAGTTTCAGAGTCTCCTTTGACATATAATTTAGTCTTTTCTTCAAAAAGAATTGGTGGATGATCAACCATTTCAAGAAGTTGCATATAATCAGGAGCCAGTGGTACTGAAGGAAGAAGTAGAAGCTGCCTTAAAGGAATTGGTGAAACACAAGGCTCTAGGAATTGATGGAATACCAATTGAGATGTTTCAACAAACAGATGCAGCACTGGAGGTACTCATTTATGCCAAGAGATTTGGAAAACAGATACCTGGCCAACTGACTGGAAGGGATCCATATTTGTGTCTATTCCTAAGAAAGAGAATATAGCCAAATATGGAAATTATCAGACAATATCATTAATATCACATGCAAGTAAAATTTTACAAAAGATCATTCAACGGTGACAGCAGCAGTGCATTAACAGAAAAGTGCCAGAATATCAAGGTGGACTCATAAGAGCGTGTGGAACCAGGGATATCAGATGGATATTAGATGAAAGCAGAGAACAACAACAAAAAAAAGTCTATCCATATTTTATTGACTGTACAAAGGCATTTGATGATGTGGATCACAACACATTATGGATAACCACTGAGAAGAGTGGGAATACCGGAACACTTAATTGTATTCATGAGGAACCTGTACATGGACCAGGAGGCAACTCAAGAGGCTCAAACAGAACAAGAAAATACTGCTTGGTTTAAAGTCAGGGAAGGTGTGCGTCAGGGCAGTATCCTTTCACCATGCCTCTTCAGTCTCTATGCTGAGCAAAGAATCTAAGATGGCACAACCTGGCTTGCAGAAAGTGAAGAGGATTTGAAACACTGAGGAAGATCAAAGAGAACAGCCTTCAGTATGGGTTGTACCTCAACATCAAGAAAACAAATCCTTACAACTGGGTCAGTAAGCAACTTTGTGATATATGGAAAAAAGATTGAGGTTGTCTGAGATTTTGCTTTACTTGGTTCTACAGTAAACACCCATGGAAGCAGCAGTAAAATCAAGAGACGCGTTGCATTGGGAAAAGCTGTTGGAAAAGACATCTTTAAAGAGTTGAAAAGATGTCACATTGAAGATGAAGGTGTGCCTACCTCATGCCATGGTATTTTTAGTCGTATCTTATGCTTGTGAAAGCTGGACAGTAAATAAGGGAGACAGGAAAAGAATTGATGCTTTTGAATTATGGTACTGGAGACGAATACTGAGTATACCATAGATTGCCAAAAGAACCAACAGATCTGCAACCAGATGGCTACACTGTATCTTATGTATTTTGGACATGGTATCAGGAGGGACCAATCCCTGGAGAAAGACATCATGTTTGAGATAGTGTCAGGTCTTCCTCAATGAGATGGATTGACATAGTGTCTGCAAAAATGGACTTAAACATTAAAAAAAGATTGTGTGAATGGCACAGTGTCGGGGAGTGTTTCATTCTGTTGTACATCATGAGTCAAACCTGACTTGACAGCAACTAACAGCAGCAACAACAGAAACTCTGTGTCCTTCCACTAATATCTCCTCAATCCCCCAGCTTGTGGTAACCACTACTTCATTGTTTGTTTGGCTATTCGTTTTTGAGATAGAATCTCACCATGTTGCCCAAGCTATCCTTGAACTTAACAGTCCTCCTGGTTGCCCAAGCTATCCTTGAAATTACAGTCCTGTCTCTGTCTTCCAAGTGCCTGATTACAAACCTGTACTACCATGTTTGGGCTGGGATTTAGCTCAGTTGGTAGAGCACTGCGCTGCAGCCTCTGAGGTCCCAAGTTCAATTCCCAACACCGCAAAAATGGGAGAAGGACCTGGCAATCCACTCCCAAGGCAATTCCAAAACAGCCATTGAATACCCTATGAGGGTCGCTATGAGTTGGATACTGACTTGATGGTACCTAACAACAACAACAACTACCATGTTTGGTTTACTCTGCGAGTTCAATTTTTTTTACACTCCATATATAAATGAGGTTGTGTAATTATTTTAATTTTAATTTTATTTTTATTTTATTTATTTATTTGTTATTTTTTTGCAGTACTGTAGGTTGAACCTAGGGCCTCGTGCTTACCTGCTTTGCAATTGCTGTACCACTGAGCTGCACTCTCAGCCCATTTTTTTTCCTTTTCTGAGACAAGGTCTCATCAAATTATGCAGACTGCCTCTGGTCTCAAACTTCAGATCCTTCTGCTTCCGCCTCCTGAGTCACTGGGATTACAGGTGTGCACCACTGCACCCAGCTAAGGTTGTATAATATTTTCTTAATTTACCTACCTTATTTTACTTAGTATGTCATCTTCTGGACCATCCATGTTATCATAAATGGCAGGATTTCTTTCATTTTTAAGGCTTAGTAGTATTCTATTGTGTATATATGCCACATTTTCTTTATACGTTCAACTATTGATGGAAACTTAAGCTGATTCCATATCTTGACCGTTCTAAATAGTGCTGCTGTGAACATGAAGTGCAGATACCGCTTCAGCACACTGACTTCATGTCTTTTGAATGGACTCCCAGTAATGGGATTGCTGGATTGTATGGTAGTTCTATTTTGATTTTTTTGAGGAACCTCTCTACTGTTTTCCATAATTACAGTATTAATGTATATTCACACTGACAATGTGCAGACATTCCCTTTTCTCTACATCTTCACCAACACTTAAATCTGACCTTTTGTATAATTACCATTCCAACAGGTGTGAAGTGATATCTCTTTGTGGTTTTGATTTGCATTTCTGTGATGATTACTGATAACTGAGCTGCTTTTCATATATCTGCTTGGGTATTTGTATATCTTCTTTTGAGAAATGTCTATTCAGGTCCTAATACCATTTGTTAATCAAGTTTTCTTATTTCAATTTTTTGAGTTCCTTATGTATTTTTGGTGTTTGTTCTTTATCAGATGTTTGCAAATATATCCTTCCATTCTGTAAGATGTCTCTTTACTCTGTTGATTGTTTCCTTTGCTGTGCAGAAACTTTTACGGTTACAACATAATTTTAGTTTAATATAATATACTGGTCTGATTTTTGCTCTTGTTGCCTGTATAGTTATAAATACTTCTTAAAATTAATTCATTATGAAAGAATATAATTTGATCCCTTCATCCTGCTGCTGTTATTGTTACTGGAAGCAGGAATGGAAAAACGTACAAGAGTCAGAACCATTTTAATATTTTTACTTCTTACATATTGACTTAACATGACACTTCCCAGAGACCTTCCTCGGCCTGAGCGATAAAAGTGACATTAAGATCAGAAGGGAAAGCTGGGCGTGGTGGCGCCCGAATGTAATCCCAGAGAGTTGGGAGGCAGAGACAGGAAGATCGCAAGTTTGAGCCCCAAGGCACTCTGTGTAATTTAAGAGAGACCTATCTCAAAAAGTAAGAAAAAAAAAAAAAAGAAAAGAAAAAGAAAAAAAGGCTGGGGTGCAGCTAAGTGGTACAGCACTTGCAGAGCATGTAAGCATAAGGCCCTGGGTTCAACCCCCAGTACTGCAAAAAAAAAAAAAAAAAAAAAAAGATCAGAAGGGAAGGCCAGGCACAGTGATGCACACGTATAATCCTAGCACTCAGGAGACCAAGATAGGAGGATCACTGCAAGTTCAAGCCCTGCCTGGTCCTTATAGCAAATTCCAGGTCAGCTGGGGCTACATTGTTGTTGGTGTTAGGTAGGGAGACCCAATCTCAAAAGAAAGAAAAGGAAAAAAGAAATGAGTAATGAAGGAAGAACATAGAAAAACATATTGCACTCATCTTTGGCAATGTTTTCTGAATTTGCTGTTTTAATCATATATTTAAACCAACCTTTTTCTGAGTCAGCATATCAGCCCTTAATAAGTGTAAAGCACCTGCTGAGTCCAAAGATAGTGCACTGTGTTTGGTACCTTTTCTAATGTGCGCTTGTCATGCTGGGTGTGGTGGCCCACACCTGTACCCCCAGCACTGAGGAGGGAGAGGCAAGATCACTAGTTTGGGGCCAGCCTGGACTACTTGGTGCCACTGTCTCAAAATACAAAGGGCCGAGCATGTAAGTCAGTGGTAGAATGGTTGTCCAGCATCCACAGTCCCCTGGCTTTCATCCCAACAGTACATTGATGGTAATTAATAACAAGATAGTATGTAATGTTTGGGGCTGAGATTTAGCTCAGTGGGTAGAGCACTGTGCTGCAGTCTCTGAGGCCCCTGAGTTCAATTCCCAGCACCACAAAAATGGGAGACGGGCCTGGCAATCCACTCCCAAGGCAATCCCGAAATAGTCAGCCATTGAAAACCCTATGAGGGTCGCTATGAGTCGGATACTGACTCGATGGCACCTAACAACAACATGTAATGTTTGAGAATTGCTCCTGGGTGAGGGAATATGAGGAGGTATAGGTCAAAGACTATAAAGTTGCACATACATAAAACGAGTAAGTTTAGATATAAAATGTACAACAGGAAGACTGTAGTCAGTAATACTGCATTCGAAATTGTTGTTGGTTTTAGGTGTCCTTGCCGTACATACAAAAAGGGTAATCCTGTGTGATGACGGTGTTTTCATTTCCTTATAGCCACCCTTCCATTACGTGTATGTATATCAAAACATCATGCTATGAACTTTAAATGTATATGGTAAAGAACTTCCTAAAACTCACAGTGAGCAGATTTCCAGTACCTGAGGTAATGTCCGTGTCAGGTTAGCTCGGTATCACCATCCTACAGTGTATATATGTTTGAAACCATCATCTTCTTCACACTCAGTACAATTGTTATTTGTCAGTTAGAAGGATGACCTGGGCTGGGGATGCAGCTCAGTGGTGGAGCTCCTGTCTGTCCCCAGCACTGGGGGAAAAAAATTTTTTCAAAAATAAAGTGCTCAGGTGAAATAGAAGAGAACTGTTGATGAGAAACTGCAGAACATTGGAACACGTGGCTGAAAACTGTGCTTCTAAGACTTTTGTCTGCCCAGTGGAAGTGCTTAGTAGTGGCTGAGCATTTGTGCTTTGGAATCAACTTCATCCCCGCGACTGTGAAGCCTGCATGCCCCGCACAACTGCCTTCTAGGCACCCGTGCATCAGGTTCTGGTACCATAACGAGACCTTTTATACCCTCCTGGGTAACTTTGTAAGAGTTTCCTTTTCTCCAGTTGTACTTGGCTGAAACATTTTTGTGACTCTTTATTCCAAAGGCAGTTCTAACAGTTGTTGATCCTCTTAAATAACCTGATCTCATTTTGTAATTCTTTTTTTTTTAACAAAACAAACCAAAAAAAGCCCTACATTGCCCACCATGATTATAGGCTTGACTTAACTACCATACCTTATTTTGAAATTTTTTGTTGTTGTAGGTGCCATTGAGTTAGGTTCAACTCATAGTGACCCTCATAGGCTTTTCAGTGGTTGAGTATTTTGGGGGATTGCTTCAAGAGTGGATTGCCACATCCTTCTCCTATTTTTGCGGTGCTGGGTATCGAACTGAGGTCCTCAAAGAGCACAGAGCAGTGCTCTACCCTGAGCTTCACCCCAGTCCCTTTGTTTTCAAATACTTAGTACTTTGGCATATTTCCCCCAAAATAAAATTGGTTCATAAAGCATGGCTCCTGGTAAGGCAAGCCAACAGTCAGCTGTGTACCCCAAAAGCAGATTAAAGAAGACATTTGTGTATGTGGGTTTTTGGGTTGGTTTTTGTTTGTTTGTTTGTTTGTTTTGTTTTTTGCAGTACTGGGGGTTGAACCTAGGACCTCACGCTTGCATACTCTGCAAGTGCTGGACCACTGAGCTGTACGCGCAGCCTGTTTTTTTAATTTTTTTGAGACAGGGTCTCGCTATGTTACACAGACTACCTCTGATCTCAAACTTGCGATCCTCCTGCCTTTGCCTCCTCAGCCGCTGGGATTATAGGCATGTGCCACCACGACCGGCTGAAGGAGACATTTGTAACATTACTGAGTAAGTTTTCAGCACTTGGTCATTCTTGGGGAGTGGAGTGCCTGGAACCTGAAAGGTCTAGTGTGTTTGAAAGCAGAACTCATCCCCTTACTCGCTCCTCAGGTAGGTGGGTAGTCACATAACTTCTTTTTTGTTGTAGACATTGTTGTTCATTTTATATTTGCCAGAAGAAAATCATGTATGTGTTTTGGAAGTAAGCTTCTGATAACCAGTATTTCTGAAGCACTCTCCAGCATCTCACAGTGCCCATGCTGTCCTCTCTCGTTGTGTCCACCTCTGCAGGTAAAGGTCGCTATCCTCAAGTACATAGAGACTCTGGCCAAGCAGATGGAACCGGGTGACTTTGTAAACTCCAGTGAAACCCGCCTGGCGGTGTCTCGCGTCATCACATGGACAACAGAGCCCAAAAGCTCTGACGTCCGGAAGGTGTGTCTTGGCCTGCGGGGTGCAGGCTGCAGAGGCAGGACACTGGCTTGGGGTTGGTGTGAGGGCCTCGTACTGTCAGGATAGTACCACACCAATCAGCAGTGAAGTGGGCAGTCTTTTTATTGTCTTTTTAAAATTATTTTAAATTTGATCCAGTTAATGTGAGCATAATTTTTAAACTTAGAATCAAGCATAATTTTTAAACTTAGAATCAAAAACAGCTCTCCTTGCCACAGTCTTCCCTACCCCAAGTTTGTAGCCACTCAGAAAATTGCAAAATTGTTCCTCTTGCTTTGACCTGTGTGTTCCAAATAAGACCTGATATTTTTGCTTGGGTTAGCAATCATTGGCATTATTTACTGATCTGTTGATAAACATAGGCATTACATTTACCTATCTTGGCTTTTTTCACCATTCCCACATCACTTCCTATATCCTTCCCTATAATCCACAAAATACTTATGAATCAGTTATCAGGAATCAGAAGAAAAGATTTACATCATCTACCAAGTGGTTTGCTTCTGCCTCCTTTCTAACAGAAGCTTCATTTGCCTTAGAGTTAATAATTTGCCTTGTTTTTCATTTAAGCTTTTAAAAATGCTTTTCAAGTATCTTAATGTTTTCAGCATCTCTGCCACATGCTTATGGCTGATATTTCCCATATGCCCCAAAACAGCTTACTTGCTTTCTGGAGGGCTCCTGCCTGGCCTCTGCTCTGTTTTCCAGCTCACTTCTATTTTCTTCTGAGCCTGTGTGCACAGGTGTATCTTCTTGGACTTGCTTCTCAACATCTTCCTAAGACTTCTGTTCAACCCTCATTATTCATTGCTCACACCCTACATCTAATTCTGTTTACTCTATTTAATGAATCATTTCTTTGCTGTTTTCTACAAGAGTACCCAGAATATAAATTTTGTGATCTTTATTGACAGTGACAGTGCACCTATCAAGTAATCACAGGGCATTCTGCATGCTAAGTCATGAAACATATGGGAATAGTTTAAATGCCACAGTGGAATGAAATTAAAAATCAATAACAGAAATTTGGAAAAATTGCAAATACCATGAAATTAAACCACCCCTAAATAACTAATGGGTCAGATAAATCAAGAGAGAAATCAGAAAGCACATTGAGGTGAAGGGAAGTTGAAACAGGACATACCTGCTCTCGTGGGAGCAGTGCTTAGAGGGGATTTTATACCTATGGATGTTTGTGATGACAAATAGAAAGATTCTAAATCAGTAACCTAGTCCACTCCCTTAAGACATTGGAACAGAAGAGCAAAGCAAAGATGAAATAAATAGAGGGAAACATATAATTGAAGCAGAAATCAGTGAAATAAAGAATAGGAAAACAATAGAAAAAAACTAATAAAATCAAGGGGCTGGGATTTAGCTGCAGTCTCTGAGGTCCTGAGTTCAGTTCCCAGCACTGCAAAAATGGGAGAAGGACCTGGCAACCCACTCCCTAAGGCAATCCCGAAACAGTCAGCCATTGAAAACCCTATGAGGGTCGCTATGAGTCAGACACCGACTCGACGGCACCTAACAACAACAACAACAATAAAATAAAAAACTGGTTCTTTGGCATATGAAGAAAATTGACAAACCTTTTGTTAGATTATTGAAGAAAAAAACTGTAGGAACCATTGGCACATTTTAAGAGAGATATGATCTGGTTGGTGTTTTTAAATGCTGGGTAATGTGACAAGAATGGACTGTTGGTATTTTGTATAAAGGAGAATAAAGTAAAACAGGTACTGCTGATATTAAGAAGATTCTTAAGTTCTCACTGTAGTAGAAAATCACTAGAAAATATCTCAAGCTGAAAATGAAAAATAAAGTTTGTAAACCTTTGGGTGCCTTACTATCAGTGAGAAATAACCACTATAAAGAGAAACTCTAGAGAGCTAAACACAGAAATTGAGAAACACAAAACCTTTTCTATAACTTTGCTTTTAAAAAACTCACGCATATATATTGCTTTTAAGAGCTGAAAATTAATTTTAAATATAAAATGCACATAATAAGACAAATGTGACTGAAAAGTTTAAAAAACAAAGTAAAACACTTGATCAAAATGTAGTAGAGCTATAGCAATTAAAATCCTATGCTGTTAGTACAAAAATAGATCAACAGAACATAAAGAAGGGTCTAGAGACACTTAGATTTACATAGGAGAATAGTTCATAAAGGTGTCACTTGAGGAAGGGATATACTCCTTGTTAAATCGTCTGGGAGCATGGTTTAGGTGAAGAAACAAAGCTCTATCTGTAAGCCAACATAAACTCTAGGTGGAGTAAAGTATGTTTTAATAATCACTAGTTCATTTACTCAAATTAACATGAGGTTCCTTCAATGATGTGATTCTGAAAAAGACACAGGATCCTGGGCACAGTGGCACACTCCTGTAATCCCAGGAACTCGAAGCAGAGACAGGAGGATCACAAGTTTGAGGCCAGAGTCAGCCTGCATAATTTACCGAGAGCCTGTCTCAAGATAAATTAAAAAGGGACTGAGTATGCAGCCCCATGCTAGAGCACTTGCAAAGTACACACAAGCCCTTGATTTCAGCCTCTTAAGTACAAAAAAATTAGTTAATTAATATTAAAAAGGCACAGCATAATTTTTTTAAATGCACTGTTAACATGTTAAAGCATATACCCACAGTGTGTGCTTTGTCCTTAATAAAACGTTCTCATAAGTATTGCTTAATATATTTCTCCTCCAACAGTGTATAATAGACCTTTCCCAATTTCTGCCTAAATAGAGCTATGTTATCTTCCAAGAGTATGTTGGGTAGTATTCCATTGTTCCAGTATAACATAATTCAACCATTCCCCTCTTGTTGTATGTTCCTAATGCTATAGACATAGAACACTTAGGTTTTCATAGAATATGGTCAGAAAAGGTCCAGGACAAGGTGTGCATGTTTAGATACAGTTCAGGTGATCATGCACCATTTCACTTTGTCTCTCCTCTAAATTAACTTGTTTTGTAAGTTTTCTTAACCATTCTGAGTAAGCTTTTTTTTTTTAACCCTTTCCACAGAACATTAGACGTAATTTTAGCTGCAGATTGTAGACTTGGTCAGTCAGCTGCTTGAAATAGCCTGTATATTGCTCGTTAGTTTAAGCATCAAATATTGAGAAGGTATTAAATTGCTCTGAATGAGCTTTCTATATGCATCCTTTCTCTTTGTAACCATTTATTATTAGTAGTATATATTGACTGAATAACCCTAGAAAGTGGTTAACTTTTGCCTTTGTTTCATTTTTCATATTCTTTTCTTAATTTTAAAAAAGTAGGTTATTTTTCTTAAATCCTTCTATAAAAAGAAGTGTAGAAGCAAATAAGGACTTCTTCCTTTTCTGTGGGAGAGATGGCAAGCCTTGTGCTATTGAACAGAAATGTGAGAGAAGAAAATAGTCACCTCTGAGTAACCTAAATGCATTCATCTACTTTCTGCATGCCTTCCTTTTTCAGGCAGCACAATCAGTGCTGATTTCTTTATTTGAACTCAATACCCCAGAGTTCACAATGTTATTAGGAGCTTTACCAAAAACTTTTCAAGATGGTGCTACCAAACTTCTCCATAATCACCTTCGGAACACTGGCAATGGAACCCAGGTATTTCCTGCTTGCTTTCTAGACTACTGTATGTCATAGTTGGTTTAACAACATTTGCTTTCTTTCATATGAAGGACACTTAATGCTGTTTACAGCTGTATACCCTGGAGTTCAATCCCGTCAGATCTCAGAGGCTAAGCAGAGTCAGGCCTAGTTAGTCCGTGGATGGGTGACTGCTTGGGAACACTAGGTGCTGTAGGTTTGGGAGCAGGACCTGGTAGCCCACTTCTGAAACAATCAGCCATCGAAAACCCTGTGAATAGCAGAGAAGCACTGACATAGTGCCAGACATGGCACAGTGTCGGGGAGCATTTCGTTCTGTTGTGCATAGGGTTGCTGTGAGTCAGATGTGACTCGACAGCATCTAACAACAACAACAAAAACAGTAAATGATGCTAGTGTATGGTTTTTGCATCTGCATTTGGCAGCATTTCCTGATCAGAATTAAATACTCTCTTGGAAAGAACAGAGTCCCTGTGCCTATCCTGCTTGTAATCAGTGGCCAAGGTATGAATAAGAAAGGCGGCCCCATTTGAGCAGAACAGAGAAGAGGGCACCAGCACTGGAAGCCATTAGGACATTAGGAACTGTCCTTCACATGACCCAGTTCTTATTTGAGCACTAGCAAGGATGGCTCAGGCGACAGATCACGAGAAGCTCATAGAGCGTAGTTGTCCTTGGTTACAGGCCTGCCAATGCATTTGTGTGTGGATATGCAGGATTTTGTTCTGAGGAAGTAATGTTTGAGTAAATGAAATATTGTAGTGAGATGCATAGGTGTATCTGTAGTTCATATAATATGCCTGAAGAATTCAACTCCAGTTTTAAAGAAAGAGATGGAGGAGAATGTCGATGCCCTTGATGGTAGGTTTAAGGTTAAAGTAATGAGAATAAAGTCCTTTAAACAAGAGTTACTTATCTTTTTAAATGGAGAAGGGTTGTTTCATTATATCTGAAGAGAGAGACAGGTTAGTATTATGACCAGATTTTACTCTCTTGCTCTCTTTGTGAAACATTTGGAAAGCAGACTTAAAAGGAATAAAATCTGATCATTAGTAATGTCTGAAAAGAGGTAATGCCTAAGAGTAGGCACCTAATTTAAGGTTTTTAGTTCAGGATCCTCTTGAATCCTTGAGGGAAAGCATGTTCATAATGTTTGAGAGAAGGAAGCAAGTAAAGACTAAAGAGGTAGATTTCTGCTGGGCGCAGTGGCGCACACCTCTAGTCCCAGCAATTCAGAATGCTGAAGCAGGAAGATCTTGAGTTTGAGGCCCGAGGCAGTCTGTGCACCTTAGCGAGATGCTGTCTCAAAATAAAAAAGGGGCTGGCTGTGCAGCTCAGTGATGGCACACTTGCCTAGTATGTGCAAGGCCCTGGGTTCAACCAGCAAGTACTGCAAAAAAAAAAAAAAGATTTCTGAATGGGGAGAAATTTACCCCCAGAAGCCAGACATAAGTACATGAATATTTAATTATTGACTTATATGTATGGCTGTTTCTTTTGATTCTACCTTGTGACTCTATAACTTCCTTGTTGTTGTTAGGTGCTATCGAGTCATCGTGTCTGACTCATAGTGACCCTCATAGGGTTTTCATTGGCTGGTTGTTTGGGGATTGCTTTGGGAGTGGATTGCAACGTCCTCCCGTTTTTTCAGTGCTGGGGATTGAACCTGGGTCCATCAAAGAGTGCAGAATGATGCGCTACCAACTGAGCTAAATCCTAGCCCCTGTAGCTTCCCTAAGAGCCTTTTACTTAAACTTGCCTGTGATATGTTAATATTTACTTGACTTGATCCATCAGAGTTCCATGGGGAGCCCTTTGACAAGACCAACTCCTCGATCACCAGCCAACTGGTCCAGCCCTCTTACTTCTCCTACCAATACATCACAGAACACTTTATCTCCAAGGTAGGAAGGATCCTTTCCCTCAATTTCCATTCTTAGCAAAGAAGTTGTTAATATGATTCCAGTTTATTTCCACTTGACTTGAAAGGTCTTAGAAAGAAACTTAGCAAATTCAAACCATTTTAAGGATATTCAGAAGCTAACCCTTCAGGTGATTATAATATATAGGATATGGAAGTTTTTTGAAGGGACAAGAAACCTCCTAACACAGATTTTGTTTTCTTTTTATTTATTTTTTTGTTGTTTTGGTTTGGGTTGGGTTTTTTGGTTTGGTCTGGTTTGGGTTTTTCAAGACAAGGTCTCACTGTGTAGCTCAAGCTGGCCTTGAACTCATGTTGGTCCTCCTGCCTCAGCCTCCTGAGTGCTGGGATTATAGGTGTGCTCTATCACGCCCTGCTTAGCTTTAGTTTCAAATAGCATGGTTATATTTCTCTGACATGCTGTGTAAATCCAGTAAATTATAAATTGTCTTTCATTTATTTTACACCACTTAGTATAAATAGTAAAGTCAATTATGAATATTTAGTTCTAGTATTAACCAAGTACATATAAAAGTAGGGAGGAAATTAAGCTTATAGGCAGAGCATTAAAATAGAGAAGGAAGGGTTAAATATATAATGGTGTTATGTGTGTGTATTTCAGAGAAAAAAAATGTGTCTAATATCTTTTATTAAAACAGAATGTGAGAGATGTAATATTCATACACTTATGTAGTATAAACTTGGGCTGGATTTCAGATTAAGTTTTTAATTCATTAATAGGCTAATACATTTTCCGCTTATCCTGGCCTTTTGAAAAATAATTTTCACAGTAGCTCCTATTTATAGTTACTAGCTTGATCTTTGTTAGTAGTCATACACCACAGCTTGCTCCATCAAATTATTCATTAGAATTATAGGATACCATGTCAGTGCCTAAGAAAGAAAAATACATTGAAAGCGTGTTGTTTGGCATATGTGACAATTTTGTTGGCTAAATTCTAGCCTTAGTTGAATTTTAGAGTGTGGTTACATAATTCATGTCATTAACATTTGTGTTCAGCTTTCAAATTTTTCAGCCTTCCTATAGAGTTGTGTAAATAAATTTATTTCCTCTTTAGTCCATTATTGCAAGTTAATCAAGTTAATCACAGGATTGGCAGATTTTTTTTGTGTGTGTGTGGTACTGGGAGTTGAACCCAGGGCCTCGCACTTGCATGCTTTGCAAGTGCTGGACCACTGAGCTGCACCCCCAGCCCATTTTTTTAGTTTTTGAGACAAGGTCTCGCTAAGTTACACAGACTGCCTCAGGTCTCAAACTTGCGATCCTCCTGTCTCTGCCTCCCGAGCCGCTGGGATTGGCAGACTTTCTATAAAAGGACCAGCGACAAATGTTTTAGGCTTTTGAGCCACCTTGTCTGTTTGGCTCCTACTCACCTCAGCTGCTGTATGAAAGCAGCCACGGACAATGCCTAATTGAGTAAGCATGGCTTTCTTCAAAAAAAACCTTAGTTATGTCAAGTGAAATTTGAATTTTATATACTTTTCATGTGTCATAGAAAATTCTTTTGCTTTTTTCAACCATTTATAAATGTAAAGAACAACTTGCAAGCCTTCTGTAGTGTACTGACCCCTGAATAATCAGGACATTTTGAAGGGAGGAAGATAAACTGGTTGTTAAGAGCTGTACATTCCAGAGTTGTGTAAGCAGGCCTTCGTGAAGGACAAGGGAACATGTTTGTTAGCCATCGATAGCTGCCACCTTTTTTGGGATGGGGTGGTTACAGTACTAGGGGTGGTTACAGTACTAGGGTTGAACCCAGCGCTTTGTCCATGTTAGGCAAGTGCTCCACCACTGAGCTTCCTCTCTGGCCCCTTTTTAATTGTTTTTTTGTTTTGTTTTGTTTTGTTTGTTGTTGTTGTTTTTTAATTTTGAAAGTGTATCCCAAGTTATGCAAACTACTTTGGGCCTCGAACTTGTGATCCTCCTTCCTCAGCTTCCTAAATCACTGCTGCTGTGTTTTATTTTACTAATTATGCTTTGGGGGAATATACATTTTGAATTGTCTTATTAAATATATAATTTCCTCAAAGGTGTTTGTATTTTAAAGCTATACATAAATAAAAATGCTATCTTTTCTACAGTGCATTTGACTATGACACAGAAAACATGAACTCTGAAGACATTTATAGCTCTCTCAGAGGTGTGACTGAAGCAATCCAGAACTTCAGCTTCCGCAGCCAAGAAGACATGAGTGAGCCACTGAAAAGGGATCTGAAAAAAGATGGTGACTCAGTGAGTATTTGAACATTCCTACATTGCAGGCTGTTTCAGTTTCCACTAAGGTTTGGGGTTTTTTGTGGTGGTTGTTTGGGGTTGGTTTCTTGTTGTGCTGGGAATCTTACCCAGGGCCTTGTGCATGCTAAGCAAGCACTCTATCAACTGAGCTAAACCTCCAGCGCATAAAGTTTTTCTTGTTTTTTTTTTTTTTTTCACTTTGCTTTCTCACATTTCATATGTAATTCTCTAGGGCCAGTGACTTCTTCATGCATTTACTGCATGTCATCCACATGCCAGCTGCTGCTGTACGTTTTAGATCTACAAAACAGTTGCTGCCCTCAAGTTCCTTGTAGATTTGCATATGGAGATGATGACTGAAGTTTTAGTTTAGAATGTGTCTTAGAGGAAAATGACTGTGATTTACACTGTAGTTAGGGAAGGAAGCTCTGTTAGGAGGTGATGTTTGCATTGAGACTTGGAGTCACATAAAATGATGGAGAGTTATGTGAAAGAATTGTTGTTGTTGTTGTTAGGTGCCATCGAGTCGGTATCCGACTCATAGCGACCCTCTGTACAACGGGAAACACTATTGTCAGTGCTTCTCTGCTGTGCATAGGGTTTTCAATGGCAGATTGATTTTTGGGAGGGGGTTGCCGGGTCCTTCTCCCAAGCCTACAGCTTCTGGTGTTCCCAGGCGGTCTCCCATCCAGGTACTAACTGCTTAGCTTCCAAGATCTGACGGGATCAGATGCCACAGAGCTATGGCTGCAGGCTATGAAAGAATTAGCAAATGTAAAAGTAGACTGTTGTTGCTAGGTGCCATCGAGTTGTGCCTGACTCATAGCAATCCTCATAGGGTTTTCAGTGGTTGATTGTTTTGGAATTGCCTTGGGAGCAGATTGCCATGTCCTCCCATTTTTGGGGTGCTGGGAATCGAACCTGGGACCTCAGAGACTGCAGAGCATCGCTCTACCAACTGAGCTAAATCCCAGCCCCTGCAAAAGTAGATAGGAATGAGCTTTTATAGCTAAGGATTTGGAAGAATGCCAATGTAGATGGAGCATTATGAAACAGTGGAATATGACTCACAGCACAGGAGTTCAGTTTTGGTTTTGTTTGTTTTGTTTTGTTTTTTTTTTTTGTTTGTTTGTTTTTCAGTGCTGGGGATGCAACCCAGGGCCTTGAGCATGGTAAGCAGTCACTGAACCACTGAGCTGCACCCTCAGCATCCCATGGATCTTATAATAAAAAAAGGAGTTTAGTTTTTTTCCTGTTTATTGTAGTGATAGTGATTTGTGTCATGGGGCAATGGGGCTCCAGTTAAGAATGTTACCACCTGCTGGGCATGGTGGCACACACCTGGCATCCCAGTGGCTTGGGAGGCAGAGGCAGGAGGATCGCAAGTTCAAGTAACTTAGCGAGACCCTGTCTCAAAAAGTAAAAAAACATGGGCTGGGGCCACAGCTCAGTGGTCCAGCACTTGCAAAGCATGCAGGCACGAGGCCCTGGGTTCAACCCCAAAAAAAAAAGGAATATTACCACCTGTTGCTCTGGCACATCTGAATTCTGTTGTTTCATTGGCTGCCTCTGTGATTATACAAAGGTAGTTGTTTTTTTACTTGGCTTCTTCTTACACATTACTCTGGCAGCTGAGACTTCTTCAAACAAGCCACCCTGTCATTTCCTGTGCAGCTGGTTGTTTCTAAGTGTTTGCAGAATTACAGAAGACCACAGTGTTGGAGCACCTCCTCGAGGAGCCCCTCTCCCTCCCTGACTCCTTTCTGACTCTTGTTTTCCCCTCTGCCTATCTGGCAGAGCTGGGTGGTAGCCAGCCTGGTAAAGTGGCTGACACAAACCATCTCACCACTCAGGTCTGACATTCTCTACTCTGAAAGCTTAGTGAGAATAACTGCTTGATGGACAATCAGACTTGTTTTGTTTTTTCCAGACACAGCATGGTAAAGGTGGGGAATTCAGGGAGTAGATTGTGACAGAGGTGAGTTCAGTTCCAGGTCTGGCAGTTATTAACTGGTCAAGTGGTTATTTTTAAGCCTCGGTGTCTTCATTAGGAAAATTGGGACATTACTGCTTACCTAAAAGTTGTAAGTATGATTGATCATGAGTCTGTCAAGCCTAGCCCTCTCTTCTGAAGTCCTCGTTCATACTTCAGCTTTTTTCACCTCCTGAACTTGTCCCCTGAAACTGCTCCTCCCTGTTTCAATGGATGGCAGCACTCAGCAAACAACCTAGACAGAAGATCCATCCTGGATTCTTTTCTCTCTCTCACGTTCCACACCCCGTCTGTCTGGGAATCTGTAGGTTCTGCCTTCAGTACGTATCCAGAATCTGACCTTTTCTCTGTAATCATCATCAACCTTTCTCTCACTTTTAGAACAGGCTTCCCATTGGCCTCTTCATTTCTGCCTTGGCCTCTTGTAGTCTCTACTCACAACTCTGTAGGAGGCCCCAGTCTGAGTGAAAGACGGAGTCTAAAGAGTGACTTCTGCTGGGTGTGGTGGTGCATGCCTCTGATCCTTCACATGGGTGAGCAGCTCAGCCTCATCTGCATGTCTTGCACCCACAGCAGGGTCAAGGCACTGTAGGTGCTGCTTTCTGGGTGTCCCCATATTCCTTTGGTGGAGCATAGTCATCAGGGAGGCGTGCTCCCCACACCACATCAATGAAGACGACTGTCTGGGTTCTTCCACATGGGTGCTGTCCCCTCGGTCAGCTTTGGTCTTGTCTGGTCCCTGCACAAGTCACACCAAGTATGGAATGACTTCCCTGAGGAGATGAGAGAAACGTCTATCCATCCCAAATAGACAGGGCACAGGCAGACCAAAGGAAGATTCCCCAAGCCCAGGTTAGCAAATTAATGAGTTTATCAGGGCCACTTACGGGATCACGGGTGACCCTCGGGCAGCTGTACCACTGAGAAACCCCAACCCCAGCCACCATGTGGTTTAGCATCTAGGCCAGAGAAGAGTGGCAGGAGTCTCAGGAGAGGGTGTTGTGGCAATGCTGTGACCCTCCCTCCTGCTCCCTCCAAGAAGGAGTGTTGATAGCATGTTTATTTCATTGCCATGACTGCGAGCTAAGGTCCCCTAGTCCGTCAGGGGTTCTGTGTCAGGATGTCAAGCCCAGAGGAAAGAACTACACTGCAGCTCATTAGCTGGTTCCCATTGCCAAGACCAGCGCCTGGCATGCTGTAGGTGCACACTAAATGTTTGAGGATGATCTGTAGAGTGCCTAGCAAATTGCTTGGCATATAGGTGCTTGGTAAGTGGTGGTGAGCATGATACTTGTGGTGGTGATGATTTTGATGCTAGTGCTTATGTCAGCATTGATATTTTGGCAAGTACATTAATGTACCCCAACTCCGTTTGCATCTTCTACAGTACCTGAGCCTTTAAAACCTTTCTGGTTTTTTGTTTTTTTGTTTTCCGGTACTGGGTGTTTGAACCGAGGACCTTGTGCTTGCATGCTTTGCAAGTGCTTTACCACTGAGCTGCACCCCTAGCCCAATTTTTTTTTCTTTTTTTTTTTTTTTTTTTACTTTTTGAGATAGGGTCTCTCTTAAGTTACACAGACTGCCTCGGGTCTCAAAGTTGTGTTTCTCCTGCCTCTGCCTCCCAGTTGCTGGGATTACAGGTGTGCATCACTGTACCCAGCCCTTTCTGTTTTTTTAAAAGCAGGTCTATTTAAAATTTGTTTTCCTTAAACTATGTTAATATACTATCTTTGTGTAATTCGATACCTTAATAATAGAACCTGGCCAGATGGCTCATGCCTGTAATCTCAGCAACTCAGGTTGTTGAGGTTGTTGTTAGGTGCCATCGAGTCTGTATCTGACTCATAGCGACCCTCATAGAGTTTTCAATGGCTGACTGTTTCGGGATTGCCTTAGGGAGTGGATTGCCAGGCCCCTCTCCCATTTTTGGGGTGCTGGGAATTGAACTCGGGACCTCAGAGACTGCAGTGCAGTGCTCTACCAACTGAGCTAAATCCCAGCCCAGCATCTCGGGAGGCGGGGGCAAAAGGATCACTAGTTTGAGACCAGAGAGACCAGAGGCAGTCTGCATAATTAAGCAAGACCCTGTCTCAAAATAAAAAGTAAAAAAATGGGCTAGGGGGTGCAGATCAGTGGTACTATGCTTGTAAAGCATTCAAGTACGAGGCTCCGGGCCCAACCACCCAGTACCGCAAAAATAAGTAAATAAAAAAACAAACAAACAGATATATAGTAGAACCTGGTAGCTTTTACTTCCGTGTTGCTAATGTAAGTTCTTGGTATCTGCTGCTGCCATGAAGCAACTGCTGGTCATCATACTATGTATACTCTTTGAGCCTTTTGCAAGAAAACTGTAATAATCATTGGAGGCAGCATTCTTTTATAGCTTATTTGCCCTCACAGCTATGGTTTCTTTATATACTTACTAAAAGCTTATCCATTGCAATATAAATTTTAACTCATGTTGATTGCCATTAATTTTTTTATCTGGTTTTTGTTACCTTAAATAGCCTTTTACATAGTGGGGAAATTCCTTTTTAGAATGGTAAAGAAATATTTAAGTCAGACACCATGACACACACATGTAATCTCAGTTACTCGGGAGGATCATGAATTTGAGGCCAGATGTAGCCTGTACAATTTAGCAAGATTCTAACTTTTTTTTTTTTTCCTGGTACTGGGTGTTGAACCCAGGGCCTCACGCTTACATGCTGTGCAAGTTCTGGGCCACTGAGCTGTACCCTCAGCCCACTTTTTTACATTTTGAGACAGGGTCTTGCTAAGTTACTCTGGTCTCAAACTTGTGATCCTTCTGCCTCCACCTCCCGAGCCGCTGGGATTACAGGCGTGCACCACGGCGCCCAGCTAGATCCTATCTTGAAATAAAAAATAAAAAAGGAGCTGGGGGGTGTATGTCAGTGGTAGAACATGTGCAAGGCACTAGGTTCAACCCCTGTGTTCTACCAAAAAAAGAAGAAGAAGGAGATATTTGAAATAAGTTAATCTGCTGTGCCGTCCTCTCTCTTAGGTCTGTGGTGGTCCTGGAATGTCAGACCCAAGAGCAGGAGGTGATGCCACTGACTCAAGCCAAACAGTCCTCGATAACAAAGTGTCATTGCTGCATTCGATGCCGGCTCACTCCTCTCCACGCTCTCGAGACTACAATCCATACAACTACTCAGACAGCATCAGTCCCTTCAACAAGTCTGCCCTCAAGGAGGCCATGTTTGACGATGATGCTGACCAGTTTCCTGACGGTAGGTGACGGCCTTGCTCCTGCTGCCCATGTGGTGGAGGACTGGTAACCAACAGAGCAAAAGGAACATATTTTGTTATAATTCCCAGACACATCAGGGTCTTTGGAATGGGAATGTCCTCTGTCATCTGGTTGGAACTCCTTTCTAGTGGTTTGGTAGTTTTCTTCCCCAGAAGGAGAAACCAGGTGACCCTCTTGAAATCATTCTCAAAATCAAGAAAGTTGAGCATACAAGAAACAACCCAGAGAAATTGTACCTTGTGCATTTAGTTTATCCCTAAATATCCCTCATTCAGCCAGGAACTTTTGCACCAGAATGACAAAAGTTTTTGAGGAAATACCCATTCTGTATAATAACCCTGTGAGTGTGAAGTCATAAACGAGCTCTTGTTCACAAGAACAATTTGAGGACCAACTCTAGGAAAAGCTGTGATCCACCCCTCATGTGAAGTGAGGTGAAATGGGCTTGGGCCCGAGCTCTGCAGTGACTCAGCTGCGTAGCCTACAGTGGCCGCCCCTCCTGAGTGCTGTCGGTCACCTCTGAAACAGGCATAGTGATTCTCCTCTCTGCCTTTCTGATCACAGAATGCACTAAAGCACCATTATGACATGCTTTGTTCTTACTGACAAGCAATTTTATTTTTTCTCACGAATTACATAATCTATTTTTTTAAAAGACTGCTGTAATATATAAGTATGCAGATAAACTTGAAATCTTTGAACAATATTCTGTGAGTCTATATTTAAGTAGTTTCTGGTTTTTTTCTTTATTCCTGTAGTATTGCTGTCAGTGTATATATTTCTGCATGAACTTTTATGTGTATATTTAAGTAATTCACTCTTTTTGGTGTTTGTGGGGGTTTTTGGCTTTTGGGTGTTTGTTTTAGGGTATTTGAAGATTTATTTTATTTTATTTTTGGGGTTTTTTTGTTGTTTTTTGTTGCTTGGCTTTGATTTTGTGTATTGGTTTTTGGTTTTCATTATTATTGTTACTGTTTTGAGACAAGATCTCAATATGTAGCCCCAGGGTGTCTTCAAACTCACACACCTCCTGCCTCGGCCTGCTCCACCATACCTGGGTCAAGTAATTCACTCTGGTTTTGTTAAATTTTCTGTACTGAGGGTTGAACTTAGGGCCTTGAGCATGCTAGGTAAGTGCTCCATCACTGAGCTACCTAAAAAGCATTCACAAGCATGTGAACTCCCTTAACCCAGCTGATACAAAATAAACTCTTATCAGAATGATCCTCTGAGAACCATGAAAATCTGATAACTTACAGCTTTCCACGGTGATTTTTGTGGGATATGTACAGATAATTCTTCAGTCAGTGATACTGTTCTAACATCGATCCAAAACATGCTCTGTGGGGGTTCTATCTCAGCAGAGTTAAGAAGGAAATAAGTCTATGGCCTTGGCTCAGGCTGCAGCCTGCCCAAATCTTTCAAGGCCTTGATCATCAAAAGAATTTAGGAGGAACTGTGGTATTTTGTAATGTTCTACTGTGACCTTTTAGATTTGACTCATATTCCTATAAAAATGGCTCAAAGCACTATTATGATAACTGTTGTTGAAAAATAAACATGTCCATTAACACTCATAAAACCCCTGAGTATATAATTATACCTTAAAAAAGAAAGCAAGAGCCAGACATATTGGCTTATCCCAGTAATCCCAGCACTCCGGAGGCTGAGGCAGAGGATCACAGATTCAAGGCCAGCCTGGACTTCATAGCAAGACCCTATCAATAAATAAATGCATAAAAACCCAAGTCAGAACTCCTCAGTAATCACTAGTTCAACTCCCCCTCTGAAGCTTAAAGAGAAATATACTAAGCATTTATTCTGCCTTTTTTTAATCAAACTATATTTCAGGGTAACCAAAATAGTTGTGATAAAGTTACTCTCTAGAAGAGGAATTCTAGTCCATGGAAGGAAGAGTATGATTAAATAGTCACCATTTTTACCTTGTAAAATAGTTGATTCAGGAGTAGGCAGTGGGCAAAACTGTTCGTACAGAGCCGATGGGGAACTTTGCCATGGTGGGACTAGGTTGGCATCACTTACACCCAGGATCGTTACTGGCATGACTAAAAGTGGAATCCCAGCCATGGAGAGCCTCAGGGCTTGGCACCCCAGAAGTGCGTGCTAGAGGACAGGAGGAGGCAGAGACATGTCTGGGGTGTTCTGGAAATACTTTGGGAAAAAAATGGGAGGGACAAAGATGAGGAAAGAATGGTGAAATCTTGATAATTGTTAAATCTGGATGATGGATATCTGACAGTTCATTGTACTATTCTCTCTTTTGTTTATTTTTATTGGAGGTTTTAAAATCATGTTAGTGTTTGGGGGATGACAAAGTTAAGTAAGATAAGTTAACTAATGCCTTTTTTAAATCTTTTTTTATAGCCACCCTGTATTATGTCTGTGTTGTGATGTTGTACAGGTTTCACCCATACTTGGGAGAGTTGACTTGTGAATTTACAAACTAAGTATTTCCCTTTGACAGACCTTTCCCTGGACCATTCCGACCTAGTTGCAGAGTTGTTGAAGGAGCTGTCTAACCACAACGAACGAGTAGAGGAAAGAAAAATGGCCCTGTATGAACTCATGAAACTAACCCAGGAAGAGTCTTTCAGTGTTTGGGATGAGCACTTCAAAACAGTACTGCTATTACTGCTCGAAACCCTGGGAGATAAGGAGGTGAGGAGCAGACTGTGAGCCCCTGTGGGTCCTGCCTGCTTAATTTTATCTGACTGCGTAGGGAGGTGCAGGTGCTGAGGATGGAACCCTCCTCCTGCCACATGCCCTTTCACTTGGCCACACTCCCAACCCCTGACTTTGTTTTCGGATTGCCTCTTAATCAGGTGTGACACATTTTGGAAATTGGGAGCTTGGGTCTGTTCTGCTGTTCTCTGCGTGAAATTTTCACTATTAAGTACTTACTCTTCTAAACCAAGTAGCTCAACCATTTTGAGCAGTTGATAGCAGTGAAAATGAATGGTATCAGACCGATTGTTACAGGAAAATATAAGTGACTTGTTTCCCATTTTTAAATTAGTTTTTCTGAGATAAAATTTCCTTTTTTTTATTAGAAATTTTTAATGTACATCATAATGTGATTCATTTTGACATGCTTTTCATTGTGACAATTTTCATATATGCAATTTGATAAGCATTATTCATATAGGTTACCCCTTACCCTCCTCTGTGTTTCCCCCCTCCCCCCCTTCCTATCTAAGTTTCCCATCCAAGTCTTCTCTATCTTTTACTATATAGTATTTTTCTATATGTCCTTGGGTTCCATTTCTGTTTAAGATAGAAACTTTTCCTGTAGTGGTCTTTGTTTCTATCTTGTTAGAACAATTACATGCGATTTTTAGTCCATTTATATTGACCTCATTCTTATC
>VMDO01000536.1:142965-288903 GCA_007922755.1 Pedetes capensis | reverse complement strand
TCGAGTGGCAGTAGTGAAAGATTCTACAGGGAAAATATTAAATGATGCAGGAAACATCAAAAGAAGATGGGAAGAATACACAGAGTCATTATACAAGAAAGAGTTGGTAGATGACCAACCATTCCAAGAGGTTGCATATGAAGAGGAACCAATGGTGTTGAAGGACGAAGTGGAAGCTGCCTTGAAAGAACTGGCGAAAGAAACACAAGGCTCCAAGAATTGATGGGATACCAATAGAGATGTTTCAACAAACAGATGCAGCACTGGAGGTGTTAACATGTTTATGCCAACAGATTTGGAAAACAGCTACTTGGCCAACTGACTGGAAGAGATCCATATTTGTGCCTATTCCCAAAAAAGGGGATCCAACTGAATGTGGAAACTATCAAACAATATCATTAATATCACACACCAGCAAAATTCTACTAAAGATCATTCAGAAGCGACTGCAGCAGTATATAGACAGGGAATTACCAAAAAATCAAGCGGGATTCAGAAGAGGGCGGGGAACCAGGGACATCATTGCTGATGTCAGGTGGATATTAGCTGAAATCAGAGAATATCAGAAAGATGTCTATCTATGTTTTATTGACTACGCAAAAGCATTTGATTGTGTGGATCATAACAAATTATGGATAACACTTCAGAAAATGGGAATACCAGAACACCTAATTGTGCTCATGAGAAATCTGTACATGAACCAGGAGGCAGTTGTTCGAATAGAACAAGGAAACGCTGAGTGGTTTAAAGTTGAGAAAGGTGTGCATCAGGGCTGTATACTTTCACCCTATCTCTTCAATTTATACACTGAGCAAATAATCCAAGAAGCTGGACTTTATGAGGAAGAACGTGGCATCAAGATTGGAGGAAGACTCAGTAACAACCTGCGTTATGCAGATGACACCACCCTGCTTGCTGAAAATGAAGAGGATTTAAAACATTTACTGATGAAGATCAAAGATCATAGCCTTCAATATGGGTTACGACTAAACATCAACAAAACAAAAATCCTTACGACTGGGTCAGCACTCAACTTCACAATAAATGGAGAAAAGATTGAGGTTGTCCAAGATTTTGCTTTGCTTGGCTCTATAATCAACACCCATGGAAGCAGCAGCCAAGAAATCAAAAGACGCATTGCTCTAGGAAAAGCTGTGGCAAAAGATCTCTTTAGAGTATTGAAAAGCAAAGATGTCACATTGAAGACGAAGGTGCGTCTGACTCATGCCATGGTATTTTCAGTGGCACCATATGGTTGTGAAAGCTGGACATTGAACAAGAGAGACAGAAAAAGAACTGATGCTTTTGAATTGTGGTGCTGGAGACATCTATTGTATATACCATGGACTGCCAAAAGAACCAACAAATCTGTCCTAGAAGAAATACAACCAGAGTGCTCCTTGGAAGCAAAAATGGCCAAACTGTGTCTTACATATTTCGGACATGTAGTCAGGAGAGAACAATCCCTGGAGAAGGACATCATGTTTGGAAGAGTGGCAGGTCAACGCAAAAGAGGAAAGCCCTCCACCAGATGGATTGACACAGTGTTTGCAACAATGGGCTTAAACATAAATAAGACGGTTTGCCTGGCACAGAATCGGCAAGTGTTTCGATCTGCTGTACATAGGGTCGCTATGAGTCGGACTCGACTCGATGGCACCTAACAACAACAACAACAACATGTTGTTTTATGGGGCTGAGGTTTAGTGCAGTTCGTAGAGCACTGCTCCTCTCTGAGGACCCAGATTCAATTCCCAGCACCAAAAAAAAAAAAAAAAAAGAACAAAAAACTGAGAAAAGGACATGACAATCTACTCCCGAAGCAGTCCTGAAACAATCATCCATTGAAAACCCTGTGAGGGTCATTATGAGTTGAAGCTGACTTGACTTCACCTAACAACAACAGCTTGCAGCAGTACCATTGTGATGTCTAATCCTGTCAGATCTTGGTTTAGTGTCCACTCCATTATGGACTCTTTAAATGAACCAGACTAGCCTCCACACCTGAGATCTAAGCATCAGGGAACAGCAGCTATCTCCAGCTTTCCCCAGATGACCCCAGCATTGTTTCATTTCTGGCATGGTGATTACCTTGAGTTCTAATCCATGCTCACATCCTTGCACAAACTGATGTGCACAGTATTTGGACAAGGGGTTCTGGCTTTGACTCTCAACACTTTCTCTCAACATGATTGGTAATGCCCCTTACCCAGACCTCAGCACTGATTCCCAACAGACTAACCATCTTTCCTATCAGTTTTCATGTGAAAATTTTCCAGTAACAACTTAAATATTTGTGATCATGTGACCAAACACTAAACAATGGTAGGATCAACCAGAGTGCTACGAAAATTTCAGCAAGTTGAAAGTTGAGAATTTCAACTCTATTTGTTTTATAAAACTGGAGGCTGAATTTGAAAATATCCTCTCATGAAATATGATTTATGAGAAATAACCCGTACCCTTGTTGCTTCAATCAATATTGAGCAATAACTAATAATAATGTTGGCAGTAATACTAACTCCATCAGGCATTTTTGGACAAGTAAAGTTGAATAAAGTATTTTGGACATCTTTTATATTACTATAAAATGCAATATTTTAAAATTATTTTCTTTTACTATTTTCTTTTACTGTTGTCAATTAAAATTATCCTTCTATATACATGGAATTTTGATCATTTTGCTCTTTATTAAAAGCACTTGGACACACACTTGCTGTATATACTACGCTTAAATGTCTATGGAGACTCCCTGCATTGTGGACTATGTGTATAACTCTAAAACAGACCAGTATTGGTGCCACAGCTTCAGTAGCTCAAACAAAGGTTAAGATGGGGAGGCAAGGAAGAAGTGAGAAAGATGCAAATATCTGGTCTTAGTCTCAAGGGGTTTACAATCTAGAGGCAAGACATGAGTCAAGCAAAGTAAAATGAGATAAATCATATATTAAGTATAACATCATGAGAAGGGCTGGAAGAGATGGGATTTACTACATTTGTGGCAGGAATTAGGTTCTAGGAAGTAAGACAGAGCCTGCAGCCATAGCACTGATCCCGTCAGATCTCAGAAGCTAAGCAGGGTCCAACCTGGTTAGTCCTAGAATGGGATACTGCTTGGGAACACCAGGTGATGTAGGCTTGGGAGAAGGACCCAGCAACCCACTCCCAAAAAACTATCAGCCATTAAAAACTGTATGCATAACAGAGAAGCACTGATGATAGTGTTTCGCCTGTTGTATGTAGGGTCACTATGAGTCGGACACCGACTCCACAGCACCTAACCACCACAACAACTAAGACAGAGAGTGAAAAGGAATTTGGAGAAATATCCTGGAGCTTCAACCAGTTGCCAGATGTTGAGCTTTGGAACACAGTGATATTGAAGCTAAGTCTGTGTGGGTCCTGGTTAAGTAAGCAGATGCCTCAGTATCTCCTGTGGCCTGTGGAGACCACAGGACCCTAAGCACAGAAGAGAATGCTGCCTGCTAATGTACCTGATCAGGGGAACTCCTCTCCATCCTTAACATACTCAGTCTACTTCCTTTTAAAAATATTAATTACTGTACAATATCGTGGGTTTCATTATGGTATTTTCATAAAATTGTGTATTTTGCTCTTATTCACCTTCTCATTACCCCTCCTTCTTGCTCCCTCCTCATTCCTGCTATCGCCCTCTCTCCTTCTTTAGTTCCCCTTTTACTTTCAAGTCTCACGAATGTACGTTTTGTTTCTTTTCAAATCTCGATTCCACATATGAGAGAGAACATGTGGTATTTGAGTCTGTCTCATTTTGCTCAACATGATGATCTCCAGTTCCATCAATTTTCCTGCAAATGACATAATCTCATTTCTCTTTCTAGCTGAATAAAATTCACATTTGCTTTATGCATTCATCTGTTGATGGGCATTTAGGCTGATTCCACACCTTAGCTCTTGAACAGTGCTACAATGAACATGGAAATGCAGATGTCTCTAGAGTATGTTAATGTAAATTCCTTTAGGTATATACCCAGGAGTGGCATAGCTGGATCATATGGCAGTTCTATTTTTAGTTTTCTGAGGAAACTCCATCCTTATTTATAGTGGCTGCACTAATTTATATTTCCACAATAAATGTTCCTTTTTCTCCACATCCTTACCAGTATTTGTTGTTGTTTGATGTTCTGACAGGAATAAGTTGGAATCTCAATGTAGTTTTGATTCACATTTCCCTGATAGCTAAGGATGTTGAGCATTTTAATGTATTTATTGGCAATTTGTACTTCTTCTTTTGAGAACCATCTGTTCGGTTCATTTGCCCATTTATTGATTGGATTACTTGTGTGTGTGTGTGTGTGTGTGTGTGTGTGTGTGTGTGTGTGTGTGTGTGTAATTTTTTGAATTCTTTTTTTTTTCCAGTACCAGGGATTTGAACCTGGGGATTGACTCATGTTTTTTGCAAGTTCTCAACCATATCCTCAGCCCATTTTAGCTCAGTTGGTAGAGTGCTGCTCTGCACTCTCTGAGGCCCTCAGCTCAATCCCCAGCACCTCAAAAAATGGGAGGAGGATGTGGCAGCCTATTTCTGAAACAATCCGGAAAACAATCAGCCATCAGAAGGAGACCCAATTGACAGCACCTAACAACAACAACAACAACAACAACAACAACAACAACAACATTTTGAGGCAGGGTCTTGTTCCTCTGGCCTTGATCTTGCAATCTTCCTGCCTCTGTCTCCTCAGTCGCTGGGATTAAAGGCATGGACCATTGTGCCTGGCTCAATTTTTTGATTTTTTTTTACATACTTTAGATATTAATTGCCTGTCAAATGGCTAGTTGACAAAGATTTTTCTCCCATTCTGTAGTCTGTCTCTTCACTCTGTTAATTGTCTCCTTTGCTGTGCAGTAACTTTTTTATTTCATGCAACCCCAACTGTCAGTTCTTGCCACAATTTCCTTACATAAAGGTCAGACCACCTCTTACATGGCCCAGTTTGCCATACAAACCCACTACATTTCTCATCAAAGTCTGCATATGCAAGATACTTCATTATTTTTGTCATTTTCCGGAATAATACATTTTGTTTTGCCGTTTATTCCCCTTACCAAGAATAATCAATTAACCTTGAAGGATAGTAGAAGGAGGAAAAGAATGCTGCAATATATGAAGTAAGTACTTCTGTTTAGGTAGAAAAGAGAGATCAGTGCATAAATGGGTGAGATTATCTACTTTGATTGAGATGGAGATTAGTTTCCATGTTGGGCATGGTCATGCATACAGGTAATCTCAGCACTTAGGAGGCTGATGAAGGAGGATTTTGAGTTCCAGGCCATCCTGGACTACATAAAAAAAAAAAAGAAAAGAAAAGAAAAGAAAAAAGAGAGAGAGAAAAAAAAAGAAAGATAGAAAGAGAAAGAAAGAAAAGAAAGAAAGAAGGAGAAAGAAAGAAGGAAAGAGATCAAGATTTTAAAGTGAAGGACATATTAAATTCTTTCAAAACCTGCTGGTTGTATTTTTATTTTTATTTATTTTTTCTTTTTGGTTTTTTGAGACAGGGTCTCACTTTTTAGCCCAGGCTATCCTGGAACTTGCTCTACAGACTAGGCTGGCCTTGAACTTGCTTCAATCCTCCTGCCTCAGCCACCCAAGTGCTGGGATTACAAGTGTGTACAACTATACCTGCTTCAAAAATCTGCTGGTTGTGTTTTTAAGTTACTCTTTTCCTTATTTCTTTGAAAGAGTTGATTTTAGATCATCAAATACAAAGAATAAATAAGTATAGTAGTAATAGTAGTAGTAGCAGTAGTAGTAACCAAATTTCCCTGATTCAAAGCACCATTTCGGATTTGTGTTCCTGGAAAATAATCGGTTGGTAAAATACAGTGTGTGTGTACAAAATGCCTCTGGTGCCTGCCAGGTAGTGAGGATCTCCACTATTAGTCAGCATCAGGAAAAGAATAACAATCCTGAACTGGACTGTAGGTACCTAGAGAAAAGAAATTTGTTTTGGTCATTGATGTATCCTAAATGCCATGAATATCACTGTATGTAGGAGATGCTCAATAAGTATTTGTTAAATAAATGAACAGAGTTCAAGAAAAAATTGCAGAAAGGCCTGCCTTTGTTCTAGTTACAATTCCAGGAAGCTTTGACATTGGAGAAAGATTGGACAAGTATGATCCATTACTTATATGCAGGGATTCTGTTTATTATAATTTTGAACACACAAAACACACCAACAAAAATGACCAATATGCTAAAGGAGAAATGTTTATTGCATGTAATGGCCATGGAGTCATTGGTTACACTTGGCATAAATTGGTCTTGACCTCTGATAGTTAGTACTTCTTATTACTAACTCATTACTGAGTAAGGGAGATGTATATAGTATGAGTCGGAACACTTAGGCCTGGCTCAGTTCTAACATCTTTGCCACAGGATTGAGGAAGTGCTTTCCAATCCTTGAATCTGTGTGCAAGTCACCACCATAGGCACTATGTGATCTCATTTGTAGGTCATTAATTAAGGAATTAACAACTTGAGTGAAATTCCCGTATTTGTGATGTCAGTTGTAATATGTTTGTCAGAAATTATCAACAGATGTCATTTTAGTTTCTAATTATGTTTCACTAGAAAGTCTTGTATAAATATCTAACTTTAAGCCTTTCTATCTGTATTAAACCCTTAGGCTATCATATTATGTTACTATTATGTGGGAGTCTCAGGTCCAGGTGATACCATGGCGTATGAACCCAATTTTTCCTCAGTAAGATGATTCCATCTGTGCTGACAAAGGTACTCTTTATTTTTAGGACAGTTATTGCTATGGTTACTGTGAACCATAGAGTTGGCCTTCGTATTAGATCTCTGAATATTTACTATTTCCCCTGGCAATTTTGAAGCAAGATAGTAAATGAAATATATACACAGCTCAAGAAAAACTATAATCATAAAACATTCTCTTAACTGTATAATTCATTTAAATGTATAATGCAAAGGTTTTCAGAAGTCTCTTTGTTATTCTATAATAAGGTACAATGCTTGATCGGTTTATTTAAAATACAAAAGGAATTTTAGAAAGATGATTAATTACCAAATCAATAGAAAATATATGTTAAATACTATTATTATTTCCAAATTCAATGTTAATTGAAGTGGGTGAAATAATTGCAGGGAGTATAAAACACCTTATAATCTTTATAATGTGATTTAATTAATAATTTACAAATAGTGTAACTAGTAAAAACTTAAAAGCAAAATATTTTCCTTTTAGCCCTAATTTGTTTTGAAAAGCACTATTTGGCCCATTATTAAGAATTATTCTTGCCAGGTGCGGTGTCTCACATCTGTAATCCCAGCAGCTCGGGAGGCAGAGGCAGGAAGATCACAAGTTCAAGACTAGAGGCAGTCTGTGGAATTTAGCAAGACCCTATCTCAAAAAGTACAAAAAAACCAAAATGGGCTGGGGGTGCAGCACTTGCAAGGCATGCTAGTGCAAGGCCCTGGGTTCAACCCCCAGTACTGAAAAAAAAATTCTTTCAGTTTAAAACACGAAACGAAAATACATGATCTTTTGAATGGCACAAAACCTTCTGATTTATATCTTAAATGTACATAATGTTCTATTTTGTAATGTGCATTCCCAGAAACATAAGACTGTAGCAACAACCAAAATTCTTTCCAGTTAGTTTTGTAATTTGTGGGATATTTCACAAGAGTTACTTAGTTTTGTTGCATGTGAGATTAAACAGAAAAATACACAGACCTTGAGACAAGGTCTTTTTTTTTAACTGCCAAAATCATGTTCTACATTGTTTTTATGTATTAAAGAATTCAGTCTAATATAGTATATAGCATTAATAATTTAATCTTTAAGTGAGTTAGCATTTTGAAGTTTATTATATATTTAGTCATAATAGATACTAATTTAATACTATACATATATAAAATATTTTATATGTAATATATAAAATTAAAATAAAATTCCTCTTGGAAGTAGTTCCCGTTTGATAGTCATAGTCAAGTGAATGTAGTTTCCACTGACTGTTCTAGTCTTTGAGTTCCTGAAGCTGATTTTCTGGCCCCAAATAAAATGAACAAAAACAAAAGCAATAGAGCCCTCTTTTCCCATCCAAATCAATACTGAGATAATCTAGGACTCACCTGAGGGATTCCACTCTCATAAACTTGAGAGTTCTACAACCACAGAGATTCTGAGGGCTAGAGGGGATTATATCAAAATTTGAAACTCTTGTTGCCAACGAGAAGCCAACATGAAATAACATATTGAAAATTTAAACAAGTAGGTTATAAATTCCACAATAACATATTCTTATTGTTAAATTTCCTGTGTTGTATGCCATAAGCTGTACATTTAGAAAACACTTTAAAAATCTGATGAGTTCCTTGAATATTATGAGTAAAAATTATAGTAAGTCTCCACCTGTGACTTAAAATTTTATATTTGTTAATATTAAATATGTATATTAAAATACACAAGCACAGAAAGTAAACGTAAGGCATAGATTAGGCATACTTTAAAATGCCTTGCTAATCATGACAATTCCATGCTATCATTAGTCAACATATCAGACACACAGCACAAGTTCATTGTACTGAGAGTGGGTCCAAGGCCACATTTTTTTTGGTTGGCTTTTCCCATGATTTCGTCATGTCAGTTTAAACTGCTGACAGTTTATAGCTCTGTTGTTTTCTTCTTATTTGCTTCTTGCATTATTGGTATTAGCTTGTCAGCAGTTTCTTTGTAACAATATTTTTAAGCCACTTATCTGCTTTATGAAGGTTAAACTAGATTATAAATTCCACAAATCTAGCACATACAAAGTACAGTCTGTATCAATTTGCTGAAAGTCTTTTTTGTTCTCTCCTTTGGAGGGCAGAACTCTCATTCTCCCACAAGATATTTTGCTTTCCTAAATTCTCTGTAACCACTTGTGTATCCACTATATGAGGGAAAACCATGCTGTGAACCTGAATATTAAATATTACCAAAATTAATCCATTTTCATTAAACATGAAAATAAGTATAAATAGAAGTTTAAATACTTTCTACTCTCACCCCAGGGGATGGTTTGGAACATTTATTATGTACATGATAGGTAATATATAATAGTTGTTTCTATAGGTTATGGAGTCAGATCTGGATTCAAAATCTAACTCTGGGACTTATTAGCTGTGTCATCTTAGGTTTTGTTACTTTCATTGCATGGACTTGTCTTACACACAAAATCTAGCTAATAAGACTTTCATATATTGTCATGTATGTTGTTGTTAGGTGCCACTGAGTTGGCATCTGACTCATAGCAACCCTATGTACAACAGGTGAAACACTATCGTCAGTGCTTCTCTGCTATTCATAGGGTTTTCAATGGCTGATTGTTTTTTGAGAGTGGGTTGCTGGGTCCTTTCCCCAAGCCTACAGCACCTAGTGTTCCCAGGTGGTCTGTCATCCAAGTACTAACCAGGCCCAGCCCTGCTTAGCTTATGAGACCTGATGGGATCTGACGCCACCGTGGTATGGCTGCAGGCATTAATAATATGCTTTAATATTCTTTTCATTAGTGTTTGCATGGTAAATCTTCCATTATTTTACTCTTACCCTTTAAGACAACCTCTCCCTCCAGCCCCAGTACTGGGAGGCAGAACCCAGGGCTTTTGCAAGCTCTCAGCCACTGAGCGGCACACCCAGCCCTTGTTTTAGTTTTTAATTGAGACAAAGTCTCTGCCTCTGGCTTCAAACTTGTGATCCTCCAGCCCCCACCTCCTGAGTCGCTGTGATTATAGGCATGCACTACCACACATGGCTTTTTTCTTTTTTTTAATTTGAGAAGGGTCTTGTTTTGTTGCCAAGGCTGGCTTCTAACTTGCTATCCTCCTGCGTCAGCCTACTGAGTGCTAGGATTACAAGTGTGTAGGTGTGTGCCACCATGCCCAGCATTTAATAAAAAAAAAAAAAAAAAATTACAAAAACAGACTGGCATACGTTTTTCTTACTTTATTAAACCATACTAGTATTCTTCAAGGAACAAATACAGATTACATATGTAGATAACAGTGAAGAAATCTTATTTTTGTAAGAGAGTTGAGAAGTCACAAGTAATTCCGGGTACTATCTTCAGTGATGCTTCTTATCTTTATTCTGGGACTCCAGGAGATACTCAGCCCCTGCAGCTACCACAAATGCTGCAAATCCCCATTTGAATCCTTTTAATAACAAAGTAATAAAGGAAAAATTGTTTGCATAGCCACCCATGTATCTCCAGGCTTCATTGCTAGGGAAAAAAAAGGCGGAGGGAACATTATAATCACACAATTCATGTACCTTCAATGAGTAAAATAAAATTAATTTTCATCTCTGTAAAACATTTAAATGCTACATTATGTAAGATAATATAATAAGCAGATCACAATGGGAATCGTTCTGTGCTATAGGATAATTAAGGATATATAACTATGTTTCACATATAAAATATTTTTAAAAACCCAAACCCCTGATGACTTCACATTTCATACTCATTCTACTCAGGATTTTACAGAATTCTCAAGTAACAGGCTCACTTTGGCCTATTCATCACAGACCAGCTGGGTGGTTCTGTCTATACTAGTCATTCCAACACCATGGGAAGATGAACTTAGAGAAATGGGGATTAATCTTTGCTCTGCTGTTTATACCGGATTCATTAACCTTTTACACTCGGCAAAATATATAACCTGTCAGAGTCAGCTTCCTCTTCTATTCAATGATGATTTCTATCTAACTTACAGTGTTATCATAAAAATTAAACATGCTAACAACAACAACAACAACAATATATATTTTGGTATAGTAGAGGGTAACACTTGACATTATTCCTACTATTCAAGAAGATCACAGCTTTTTCCTGTCGTAACAGCCTGAAATTCAGAAGACTGATTTCCTGATCTCGCAATCATTCTTCTGAGTATCCTGAACAAAGTGGTAAACTGGTAAAAATGTCTTCCCATAGATAATCAAAGTCAGTGAGTCAGCCATGCTGGCACATGCCTGTAAGCCCAGCACTTAGGAGGCTGGGACAGGAGGATCAACACAAATTCAAGGCCAGTCTGGTCTACATGAGTTCCAGACAGACCTTTTCTTAAACAAACAAACAAACAAACAAACAAATAAATAAATAAATCTAAGTCAGTGAAATAAAAAAGACAAAAACCATTATTATTATAAAAGACAAAAACCACTTAACTGTAAAAATCTGCCTTATTAGAAAATGTTAAGAGCTAATCAAATCTAATTCAGATACCAAAACCACACAAAGATATTAGAAGAGAACATAGGATAACCTCCCTCATGAACAAAGATGTAAATATTCTTAACAAAAGTGTAGGAAGTTCAATCTAGCAATATACAAAAAAGGATAAAACATCATGATGAAGTGGGGGTAAGTAGGAAAGGAAGATTGGTTTAATGTTAATCAGTAACAGTAATTCACCATATTAACAGAATAAAAAAGAAAAAAACTGTGACAGCATCTCAAATGCAGTGAAAGCATTTGACAAAATTCAACAGCCATTATTAAGAATAACAAACAAGAGATAGGCACATTGTTAAGTCTCACTATGATCCAGCTACTGAGGAGGCTGAAATAGAACTGTTTGAGCCTAGGAATATGGGGCTAACCTGGGAAATATACCAAAAGCCTATCTATTTAAAAAACAAAAACCGAAAAAGAAAACTCTGAGTAATTTAGAAATAGAAGAGAAATTCCTCATCTTGATAAATAGCATACTTATTGGTGCACCAATGCTTCCCCCAGGTAGGCACAAGGCAATGATGTCTACTTAAATCACTTTTACTCAGTATTATACCAGCAGAGTTGCCTAGTACAACAATGAAAGAAAAAGAAATAAAATGTTTACAGACTGAAAAGGAAAAAGTAATACTATCATTGTAGTTAAAATGATCATAAATGAAGAAAATTGTAAAGAATATTTTAAAAATCTACTGCTGAATAGTGTATTTAGCAAGGTAATGCGATACAAAATCAGCATATAAAAATTGTACTTTTATTTATCAGTAACAAACAGTTGAAAACTGAGACTTAAAAATATCATTTATAACAGCACCAAAAATATGGACCAATTCAGGGTATATTCAACAAAACATGTGTAAGACCTGTATATAGCAACAAAGTGCTGTTGAGAAAAATTAAAAAGGATCTAAATTGCCCAGGACTAACAGACTTAATCTTATAAAGACACCATATCCCAAAACTGACGTGAATTTGATTCAATATAAATGGGAAATACATTCATATTGCTATTTTTTGTGCAACAGATTCAATGTGATCCCAATTAGAATCCAAGTAACTGGATTGGGGATGTAGCTCAGTGGCAGAGTGCTTGCCTAGCATGCATAAGGCCTTGGATTCAATCCTCAGCAACAGAAGAAAGAAAAAAAAGTAAAATCCAAGTTAACTATTTTCAGAAATAGACAAGCTCATTCTAAAATTTATAGGTAAATAAAAGTGCACTAGAACAGCTAAATTAAAAATTGGAGATGTACACTACCGGATTGGGAGGCGGTGTGGTACTGGTGTAAGTGAAGACATACTGATCAGAGTAACAAAAGAGAGTCTAGAAACGGACCACATAAATATGGTCAATTGATTTTTGACATATTTGCCAATATTTACAATATTTTTGACATACTGTCAAGGTAATTCAGTTGGGGAAAGACATTCTTTTAATAAATGGTGTTGGAAAAACTGGATGTTCATACATAAAAATATTAACCTCCTTCCTTACTTGACACAAAAATTAACTCAAAACTGATTATATGTCTCATTGTAAGAAAAGAAAACTGTAAATTTGGTGTGGTGGTACACACCTGTAATCCCAGCACTCAGGAGGCTGAGGCAGGAGGCCAGCCTAGGCTACACAGTAAGACCCTGCCTCAACAAATAAACCAACTCCAAATAAGCTGCCCCCAAAAGAAAACAAAATCCCCCAAAACCAAACCAGACCAAGCAAAAAACAAGAACAAAAAAACAACCCCCCCCCCCCAGAACTATAAAAGCTTCTAGAAGAAAGCATAAAGGGAAAATCTTAGCTCAGATGTAAAAGGCATAAGCCATTAAAAGAAAAAAATTGCTTATCTGGGAATTTGTTAAAACTTAAAAGTCTTCAAAATTTATAACATTCCAAAAATGCCAGACAAGTCATAGTCTGGGGAAAAATCATTTGTAAAACTTATATCTGATAAAGGACTTATCTTCAAAATACATAAAGAACTATTATTTTAAGAAAGAACACACATGAATGGCAAATAAACACAAGATTCATATGATCATCATTATTTATGGAAATGAAAGTTAAAGCCACAAGAAGGCATTGCACTACTTTTGTTAGAATGCCTTGGATTAAAAAACTGATCCCACATATAGATCATGAAAGCAGATGGGACCTAAGTAAGGAAAGAGAATGAACTAAAGATAAGGGAGAGGGGGCAAGAAGAAAGGATTATGGGAGAAAAGAGGGAAAATATCACGTATGTTGTCCTTATAGCAAAATTGGGATGTACATCTATATATGGATATACTCAAAAGAAGACATTCAAGTAGAAGGGAGACTAAGGGTAGAGAGGAACAGGATGGGGGCGGGGGGTGGTCATAAGAGGGTAGGGATAAAGTGACCATAAGCAATGGACAAATGAAGTGCATATATGGAAATGTTGTAACAAGACCAAGTTGTACATTAAAAATTACCAGTAAAAAAATTATCTACGAGCTGGGCGTGGTGGTGCATGCCTGTAATTCCAGCAGCTCAGGAGGCAAGAGGCAGGAAGATCGCAAGTTCGAGAACCAGAGGCAGTCTGCATAACTTAGTGAGACCCTGTCTCCAAAAGTAAAAAAATGGGCTGGGGGTGCAGCTCAGTGGTCCAGCACTTGCAGAGCATGCAAGCACGAGGCCCTGGGTTCAACCCCCAGTACTGGAAAAAAAAAAGGGTGGGGGTGGGGGTGCAGCTCAGCGATAAAGCACTTGCAAAAGTATGCACAAAGCCCTAGGTTCAGCGTCCCCAGTACTGCAAAAAAAAAAAAAAAAAAAAAAAAAAAAAAAAAAGACTGGTAATACGAGGTGTTGATAAGGACATTAAGCAACTGAAATTCTCATACATTGCTGGTGGGAATGGGAAATGATACAATCACTTTGGAAAACAGTTTGGCAAGTTTTTTTTTTAATAAAGATCATGCCTTTATTATATAATCCAAAAAATCCCATTTTTAGGTATTTATCCAAGAGAAATGAAAATATATGTTTATAAAGACTTGTGAATGATTATAGCAACATTACTCATAATAGCCAAAAGCAGGAAGCAACCTCAATGGCCATCAGCTGGTAACTGGTCAACAAAATGAAGACATTGTATACAACAGGTATAAAATAAAAAGGCAATAAGAATGAAGGACTACAAATATAAGAAATGATGTGTATAAGTGTCAAAAGTTATGCCTGTAATTATTATGTTGGGCTAGGGAATATAGCTCAGTGGTAAAGTGGTTAGCCAGCATGTACGAGGTCCTGGGTTCAATTCTCAGTATGGTCAAAAAGACAAAACAAAATAATAAAAACCAAAAAACATTATGTTACATGAAAGAGGCCAGAACAAAAGAGTATATACTGTAAGATTCCAATTGTATAAAATTTTAGTAAAGGCAAAATTATTGAGACAAAAGTAGACCAATGGTTGCCAAAAACCAGGGGTAGGTTAACACTGACTGCAAAATAGCCTAAGATGAAGAAACTTTCTGGGATATTAGAAATATTCTGTATCATGATTTTGCTGGTAGTTCTATAATTGTATATTTGTAAAAGCTAACAAAATTACAATGAGTTAATTTAAAAATAGGTGAATTTTATTGCATATATATGATACCACAATAAAGCTGATCTATTTAATTCATCTTACCGGGCCCATGGATCCCTTAGTCCTTGTTCAGCCAGCCTTTTCTGGATATTTTCTAATGGTGTCCCTTCTATTTTCCACTGTTTATAATCTGGAAGTTCCAATTTACTGTGGCCATGTTCATGTCCATGTCCATGTCCATGGGCCATGTCTATAGGAAAAGAGTAACATAATGGAGAAATACACAATTGTAGCTATGATTCAAAAGCCAAATTTAATGCTTATGTTTTAAGTGAAATAATTTTTTAAAAAAGACAAATATAAATACTTGAAAATTCTGTTAAGGTATTTTATAAAATCACCTTATACATAACTAGTGTATGTTCACAGATAGAAAATACACATACAGAAAAAATATAAAAGAAAAATAAGTAATCTCATCACTTAAAGATAACCATTTACTAATTAGTTCCTTTATAATAATAGTAAACATTTACTGAGTCCTTATGTGCCAAGTACACTATGATTTAGATGTATTAGTTTTATTCTAATAACAACTCTTTGCATTTAAAATAAAAATATTCCTATTTCACAGACGAAGACAATGAGACTCCAAGAAGTATCTTTTGGAAGGTAACAAAAATAGTAAATGGTACAATTGGGACTTAAACATTGCAGCTGGGTTTCAGAACCCTTGCTCCTAACTTCTAAGCAATAATGTTTCCCTCTCTTTAGTCCTAATGGACAAACATGCATAACAAAAATGTTCTACATATTGTTTTGTTAGCTTTTTTTTGCTGACTCCTTTAAAATACAGTATTAATGGTTTTTAATACATATGATCACATGAACTTTTTTTTTTTTTTTTTTTTTGCAGCACTGAAGGTTGAACCCAGGGCCTTGCACTTGCATGCTTTGCAAGTGCTGGACCGCTGAGCTGCACCCTCAGACCATTTTTTTACTTTTTGACACAGGGTCTCGCTAAATTACGCAGACTGCCTCTGGTCTCAAACTTGTGATCCTCCCGCTTCCGCCTCCTGAGCCGCTGGGATTACAGGTGTGCGCCACCACACCCGGCCTTATGTGAACCTTTTCTGCATAGAGGCAAATAACTATTTTTGGTTTTGTGGGCAAAAGAAAAAAATCAAGGATAATATACATACGTAAAATAAGAAAAAATACAAATATTTTATTGATAAAAGTTTAAAATATAATCAGTAGTAACTGTGTACATGTTTTTGTTATACAGGTCTACTGATAAAAAATGAAATTCCCTTTTTGGGGGATAGTATTTTTAGAGCTTAAAGTTAGTGTTCCTTAGTATCAAAGTGATTGTAAATGTTCATGTGTAAAAGCATTTTTAGCTCACAAGCCTTACAAAAGCAGGCAGTGGGCTGGATTTGTCTTTAGCCTGTGGTTTACTAATCTTTGAACTGACCAACAGAGACTTTAGGACTCCTTTTCAATCAATAAGTTTGCTTCCATAAATAAAATATGCCCTCAATGGTTATATAAAGATTTCAGCTTTACTAGCGTTATTTTTATAGAGAATACAAAAATAAAATTCACCTCAGATCCCATTTAAATTGCTATGAGTTTCAAATTCAGGGATATGGATAAATAACACTATGAAAATAATTTATATGTGGTTAACAGTAGCAATTCTATAATCACTGCTTTATAGAAATAAAACTAAATCAAATAATTGTTATCATTATGTCTGCATTTATTACTATGAACAGGTCCAACAATAAAACAGAATTTTTAATACACAATTTTAGAAGATGTAGGTAATAATAAGATAGTATATTCTAAGCTAAGCAGGGTTGGACCTGGTTAGTACTTGGATGGAATATCACCTGGCAACACCAGGTGTTGTAGGCTTAGAAGGACCTGGCAACCCAGTCCCAAAAAACAATCAGCCATTGAAAATCCTATGAATAGCAGAGAAACACTGACAATAGTGTTTCATCTGTTGTACATAGGACTGCTGAGTCAGGCAGTGACTTGATGGCACCTAACAACAAAGAAATACTATGTGAAATACTTATTTAAGCAATAATTCTAAGATATGAGAAAAAACTGAATATACTAATTCTCACAGATTAATCAATACTTTTTATAAACATGCTAGGAAATCATAAAACATTATGTTGATGATTTTCATATTTAGAAAAGAATGAAAATCAATTCCTACCAAACAAGTTAAAGCACGAACACTTATAATTTTTAATGAAATTTTTACTTATTATTATTTGGTGAAGTCAATAATATAAAAGAAAGCCTGCCACGAGGATGTGTGCTTTGTTCTAGCTACTTGAGAGACTGAGGCAGAAGGATTACATAAACCCAGGAGTTCAAAGCCAGTCTGGGCAACACAGTGAGAGCCTGTCTCAAAAAGTTAAAATTAAAAATCAATACAATAATGTGAAGAAAAAATTTAGGGCTTCAGACTTCAGAATGGCTGTCAAGATTCAATACATACTTACCATTGCTTAAGTGTGATGTGTAGGTATGTGATAGCCCTTTCCATTTTACTCAAGAGGAAAGCAAGATCATTAGTTGAATTGGTCTTAACACCTTCAGTGAGTAAAGTAATGTAGAAGAACAAGTATGGCATTTCCTTGGCAAGTAATTAGAACATGTGAAGTTCTATATCAAGATTTCAATCTCTAAAGAACTCTGAAATAACTTTTAAGTGCTAGAGACATGCAGGTCTATAAGCATTGGATGACTTCCTGTTGAAATTTCATTGTTTTCAAACTTAATGACATATGCAATATGTAAACAAACACTGAAATTTTTGGGAAAAATAATATTGATTACAACTTTTTTTTGAGACAAGGTATCACTATGAAGCTCAGGCCAGCCTTGGACTTGCTATGTAGCCCAAGCTGGCCTCGAACTCATGATTCTCCTGCCTCGGCCTTCTGAAAGCTAGGATTAAAGGCATGTGCCACCACATTCAACTAACTGATTACATTTTTAAATGTTAACATTTTTAATATATTGGGTTAGATTAAGTATATTAATTTAATATTATATATGTGGCTTGCGCCTGCAGCCGTAGCCCTGTGGCATTCGATCCCATCAGATCTCGGAAGCTAAGCAGGGTCGGGACTGGTTAGTACCTGGATGGGAGACAGCCAGGGAACACCAGATACTGTAGGTTTGGGAGAAAGACCTGGCAACCCCCTCCCAAAAATCAATCTGCCATTGAAAACCCTATGAATAGCAGAGAAGCACTGACAATAGTGTTTCACCTGTTGTATACAGGGTCGCTATGAGTCGGATACCGACTCTACGGCACCTAACAACAACAACAACAACAACAATGTGGCTTGCATTATTTCTATTCAACCGCACTACTCTAGAGAAACTTTTGCATGTATATAATGAGGGATGTTTTATCAGACTTGAGTGGAACACATGTGCTTTACAACTGAGGTACATCCCACCTTCTATTTTATAAGAATATGTACAGTGCCATTGTGTATGCTCTAAATTGTAAGCAATCTAATCTAACAGAAAGGACTGTGGTATAATCACACTATGGAATGTTATGTAAAAAACTATAAGCAAAGTGTGAACAAATCTCACAAAAATAGTGAAAAAAGGATGAGTCAGAAAAAACATGCATATTGATTCCATTTACATAAACTAAACAATCTAGCAACTTGCTTTTTAGGAATGCATTTTACACGAAAAACATTAAAGTAAAACAAATGAATGTTTGTCACAAGTCAGGATAGTGATTACCTCTTGCTGGAGGAGATAAAATCACAGCAGCTAATAGAAGTCTTAAGGCAGTGTTTTCAGCCAATTTTAAGTTATGGTCCCTCTAAGGAACCTTTTTAGACACTTTATCTTAATCATGCTCCCCCATCTCAGTGAAATCTTAACACCACAGATATATCTGTAAACCTGTTTATCTCCAGTGGCCCTTGGGAGGGACACAAATCATTGTATTAATTCCTCTCCCTCACCCAACTGATTTCTCCCCTTCGAAGGGCAGTTCTAAATTATGTTCTAAATTATTAGCAGTGCTTTATTTCTTAACCTGAGAGGTGGCTTCACAAGTATTTGTTTACTTATATTCTCCAAAATGTCCTTCTGACATTTTTTCATGTGCACTTGACAATAAAAAATATAGAAAAAGTGAGTTATACTGTGCTCAACAGATGATTATTTCACTTCCAGGGCTGCTCAAATAAGAGCAAGGACTGCAGCTCAACAAACAAGGAACATGTAATTTTAAAAACCTGAAAAGCTATCTACTTATGTCTGACGTGAATCTACAAGTTTGGGGACGATCAACCTCCACTAAAGGGAGTTGGCTGAACACAGGGAAAGCACTGGCATGCCTTCCCTAAGAAAGAAGAGGATACTGCTACTTCCACTAAATGCAAATTTACAGTTTACCAAAGACTTTCAAGTACATATCCCAAATCCCTCCCATTTTAAAATCTGCTATTACTAGAAGAATACGAGAAAATAAAAACAAGTAAACTGCTACCACTTTCATGCCCTGTCTCTGATCCTAGGTATATGCAATGGATGCGATTTTGAATCCTATTTTTTAACCTTAATATTGTACCATGAACGTTTAGACCAGAAAATCTTACTTAAAACTATGGAAGCTGGTGAGGCATACATTTGCAATTATTTCTGTTTTACCTATGTTCGGCTTGGGGACTGTTCTTTTATATTTATTCGATCCAAATGTAAATCAAAAATACAAATCACGCGCGAAGAACGGGTAGCATTTGGCAGAGCCGAGAAAAAGCACCAGAATTTAACAACCACAGTAATTCTCACAGCAACCTTTTTCAACCACCACCCTCAACCCCAAAAAACTATAGCTCTATCTCGCTAGTTCCTTGACCTTCTTCCCTGTTGAGCTTCTCCCTCTCATCATCCTTCTACATTTAGTCTCTCCGTTTCTGCATTCGGCAGAATATTGTTTTTACTCCTAATTCAGAGGTCTCCCAACAAAAACCCTAATTTACCTGACAGCAATCTGACCTCTCAGGACACTGAATACTCAACCTTCCAGCCAGAGGCAACCGGAAACGGAAGTTATCACCTCAAGTTCCTTACGGCGGGAAAGCGGAAAAGGCGTTTGGACTTTCCGGTTCTGGCTGATAGATTCAGTGACCAGGTGGCGATAAAATGGGGGAGACTGAAAATGGACATTTTTTCCCACATATGTGCATTCGAAGTCTGACTGAGGTAAGGAACATCGTAGAGGAGAGAAGGGCGGAGAAGACGTGTTTTCCTTGCTAGAAGACGGACTCCTTTAGTACTACACGGAGGGGCGGGCCAAGAACATACTTCAGCCAATCAGGGAGGCTGTTATTGAGAGCGTGGATTTGCCCAATAAGAGGCCTGGTTGTTGCACTGCAGTTGGCAGGCGGCTGCGGGAGGCGGTGGCGGTAGGAAGCAGCTGGGTGACAGGTAGGCGGCGATGCTCTTTGGGGGACGCAAAGTGCTGCATGGGGAGGGTTTTTCTTTTTCGGCTGCGGAAACTAAAGAGGGGAGGTGGCGATGGTGATCTGGGAAGGCGGTAACTGGACTGTTGGTGGTTCCGGAGCCTCGTAAACTAGGTAGCCGCTTGGGAGGGTCTTGAGAAGAAAGCAGCTGTGGCGGGTGGGGGCTGAGCATTGTAGGGCGACACGGGGTCCTTCCTAGGGGGTGGGGGCTGCGGTAGCTTGGGGAGAGGGAGGCGGGAGGGGGGAGCAGGACACTGATAGTGAGGCTAAAGGAATTTCTAGAATAGAAGCCCCAGGCGAGAAAAGGACGTGGCGTTGCAGACACCTGAGTGAAATCCTAGGGATTGCTTCTTAGGGCCATTTCCTGGGGGTAAGGATGGATTACGGAGAAGAAAGATATTTACTGGTCAGATCCTGGAAACTGTTTATAGCTGTACATTATGTAACCCTTGCCTATTATTTATCCAAACAAATAGAATGACCCTCTTAGAAGAAGAGGTCTTGTAACCTATTTTAATACTGAACACTTTTTTCCTTCGCTTGAGTGCTTTCTACACCGGCGGGCTTTCTAGGCAAAGGGTAAATAGCATGAAGGATAATCACGAAGAGCTTATCCCAAATATGGACTTGGATTGAGAAATATGCTGTTAGTTTGGGATGAAGTGGTCAGATTCATATTTTGTAGTTCATGAGTTTGTTTTGAGGGTCAAGGCTGATAACGTACCTTAAAAAAATCTTCAGGAAAGTGGAGCCTTTAAAATGTATAGTGTGAGTAACTGCAGTTTGGAAAATGACTGGAAAATTACTTGATATCAACTTCTCTTTCCTCCAGATATTGTGGACGTTAAGGACTGTGAAAATAATGTGCAGGTCTGAATTGGGAAGGGGAGTCAACTTTTAAGTAGTTTGCTCTGTAAGTTTGAGAAGCTAGTTGTGAGTTATTTCTTATATTTAAAAAGTATGCTCTTCAAATCTCTTGGACTTAGGTAAAATGTATTTCAGATAACTAGTAAGTTATCTTGCTTTTTTAAATTATTCATAATTCACTATTTGAACAATGAAATATAGAATTAAAACAGAGATTCCAGTCAGCATGTGTTGTGGAAGGATACTTGATATTATAGCTCGTTTGAAAAAGATCTTAAAAGACTGGAAAACAATTTTTAAAATGCATTATAAATTGCTAAAATGTAAGTTGTGTGAGGGGCTGGGGTTTAGTTCAGTTGGTAGAGTGCCATTCTGCATTCTCTGAGGCCCTGGGTTCAATCCCTAGCCCTGCAAAAATGGGAGAAGGACCTGGCTCCCCAAACAATCTACTATTGAAAACTCTGTGAATAGCAGAGGAGCACTGACATAGTGCCGGAGATGGCACAGTGTTGGGGAATGTTTTGTTATGTTATACATAGGGTCTCTGAGTCAGACTCGACCTGACAGCACATTAACAACAACACAGCAAGCTGTTTGAAATACTGCCTTTAGCTTAGAAGATAAAGACAAATGTAGTATTAACAAGCATATCATTTTTCTGAACTTGGTTAGTACTGCAAGAAAGAAAAACTTTCTAAGATGTGATTTTTTTCTATTATTGATCGTTTATATTAGTGCATATAAACCTAAATAAGAATTTCATTTTTCTTTCAAAATATTAGGGAAGAAGTGGGTCATTATAGTCTATTCTGAATTGTTCACAGTACTGATATATTTGTTAGTACTTTAATTTAAATCTAAAAATGATACTTGATGTTTCATTCTTTGTCTTTTATCTTTTTAGAAGAATATTGCAATTTTGGTCACAGGGAAAACTTACATTTCTATTTTAGGTGAAATTCTGTAGTGTTTTGAGTACCTGCAAATGAATCTTTGCCTTCATGCAGGGTGGGGTGTGTGTGTGTGTGTGTGTGTGTGTGTGTGTCTTATGTAACTAGCTTACTCAAGCTGTCTTAGAGAACTAATGGCTGATTTTGAATGGCCAGTAGGTGTCATTGTAGAATGCCATAAATTGAACATTGAGTAGGAAATTATCAACTAGTTTAAGGGATGATTGTTCATAAATCATAGAAGGCCTCTTTTTTAAAGCATTTCAATATTAGAGCTGTTTATAAGGAATTTGAAACAGTGACTGTAAAGAAATCTTAATTGTTTGCTTTAAAATGGATCTTGAAAGTTGGTTTTAATTTAACTCTTAAGCTATCTTGACATGCAAACTGGATTTAAATTTGTTTGATTGTTTTTAATATACAGTTTTGGCATGTTATAGTAGTTTATTAGGTTCTAGAGTGATTAAATTTTTCAGCTTGACTGAGCTTTATCACAGAAAAAAAAGTGCTACATAATGAAAAACTAAAATGTTAAAATATGGACAAAAGTCTCCAAACAAGTTATCAGCTGCACAAAATAGTATTGTTCTTTTAATGCCAGAACAGCAGAATCTTTGTGTTTCATTAGCCTTGGCTTTTTTTTTTTTCCCCCCTCGGTACTAGGGGTTGAACCCAGGGCCTCGCGCTTGCATGCTTTGCAAGTGCTGGACCACTGAGCTGTGCCCCCAGCCTTTTTTTTTTTTTTTTTTACTTTTTGAGACAGGGTCTCGCTAAGTTATGCAGACTTCCTCTGGTCTTGAACTTGTGATCCTCCTGCCTCCGCCTCCCAAGCCGCTGGGATTACAGGCGTGCACCACCATGCCTGGCTGGCTGTTTTTTTTTTTCATTTGTGGTACTGAGGGGTTGAACCCAGGGCCTTGCAAATACTTTGCAAGTGCTTTACCACTGAGCTGCATCCCCAGGCTCCTCTTTTTTTATTGTTTTTAATCTTGAGACAGGGTCTCACAAAGTTATATAGGCTGCCTCTGGTCTCGAACTTGCAATCCTCTTGCCTCTGCCTCCTGAGTCACTAGGATTACCGTCATGCATCCCTGTGGCTGGCTCATTGTCTGTGGCTTCTTAAGTTTCTCCTCCCCGCTACAATTTCTTCCTTTTACACTTTTGGCTAGATAGTAAACTATGTACTTTTTTCAAGATAGTGAACTGAACATTTGCCAATGTCTAAAATGTAATGTAGTAGATTCTGGAGAGAAGTAGTGTAGAAATCTCTGAAGGTGGCCTACACCTGTTGTGAATGTAGCACTTTACCTCCACAGCTTTATGGTGGGCTTTTGTGCAGAGTTTCTGGCCTGTGAAAAATTGGACTCAGGTTCAGGTGTGGGTTCAGTATGTTAAAATTTAGGGGTTCAGTTCAGCTTCGGATTTAAATCCTGTATGTAGATAGCAGGGCCTCAGACAGAACCCAGACCCAAGCCCTGAACTTTTTCCAGTTCAAGCATTTTAAAAACTTTTTCTGAACCTGAACCAAAACCCAGTGAAAAATTGGGTTCAGGTTCAGCTTTTTAATTTTTTTGTATCAATAGCTATTTTATCATACATAAAATTTTATTATACATTTTATTTTATTATACATAAAATATACATTTATTTTATTATACATAAAAATTGGGAGAAAAAATCCTGAACCCTCTACATTTTAACATATTGAATCTGCTGCTTTTTTTTTTTTTTTTTTTTTTTTTTTTTTTTTTTTTTTTTTTTTTTTTTTTTTTTTTTTTTTTTTTTTTTTTTTTTTTTTTTTTTTTTTTTTTTTTTTTTTTTTTTTTTTTGCAGGTTTGAAGCCCTCCTTTGTAGCTCTGTTGTTTATGCTTGCTATTAATACAGGGTTAAAGGGGGTCGGGAGTGCAGACCTAATTTGAGAATTCTCCACGAAGGTAGAGATGTTGTTAGGTGCCATCGAGTTGTATTCAATGCATAGCGACCCTCAGAGTGTTTTCAATTCCTTACTGTTTTGGGATTCCCTTGGGAGAGGATTGCCCCATCCTTCTCCCACTTCTGTGGTGCTAGGAATCGAACTCTGGACACCAGAGACCGCAGGGCATCTCTCTACCAACTGAGCTAAATCGCAGCCCGAAGGTAGAGATAGACATTTCAGAATAATGTTGTTGTTGTTGTTAGGTGCCATCGAGTTGTCTCCGACTCATAGCGACCCTTGCAGGCATATTGTCTATACTTCCCTTTAGAATCTTAGCAATAGAGGAATTATGAAGGATATATGTACTTCAGAAAAAAAAAAAAAAAAACCCTTGATGGTTTGATTCACCCCTGGCTGTCACATTATAATCATTGATCTAGTTCAAGGCTTTGGCCCTTGTGATATGAACCAGTAACAGTAATTTTATCTTAAGATAAAGGACTGCCAAATCTACTAATATTTTTATAGCTCCATAAATTGGCACCATATAATGTCATTGCTAGGATAGTTTTTCTAGCCGAGAGCTGAAATTTCCAGAAATAAAATTGTGCTGAATGTTTTGTTTGAATTAGTTTTTACTTGGCACTTAGCTGTTTTCCATAAACTAAGCTAGTTTCTTTCACAATTCAGACCTGTGCTAATTAATTGGCACAGATATTTACTCATAACCTTTTCTCATGATGCCAGAGAAAGCTGTGTTGTTCTATAATTAAATTAAAATTGGAAAATGAGAATTGGAAATTTTCTTGATTAAAGGTCTTTTTTTGATGACGCTATGATATAAACATACATTAATATTGGCATAAACATTCACTCAGTAATATGTACTAAAACTTGGAATTGCAAGTGTGTTGGCCTTCAGGTGGGTCAAGTTTAGTAATTCATGGTTCATCTTCATGAATTCTAGGCTTTATGTTTGGGGATCTGGCTCCATGGAGACAAGTAGGAGAAGGAATAAATGGGAAGACTTTAATTTTGGGGAAAGGAGTAAAAACCCAAGTATGTAATATAGTAAGTGATGTGACTGATTATTTGTGGAATTACACTGTTTTCTAGATTTGAGGTATAACTTCCAAATTCGTAGTCATGAATGATAAATAGCATTAATTTATTGAATGGCAAATCATGGGTTACAGGATAGTCATTTGTTCTAGTGTATCATACATTAAACTTCAAAAAAATGTTAGAATCCAGTTCATCTGTCACCTTTGTCGTTATGGGTACATGAGACACACACACACACACACACACACACACACACACACACACACACTTTTTTTAAAAATTTTTTTAGACAGGGTCTCACAAAGTAGACCAAGCTGGCCTCAAACTCACAATCCTCCTGCCCCCACACCTGGCCATATTTTCCCTTTTATCATTTTTCTAATGTGCTGTCTGTCAGCTTGTCATGGTGTGGGGGCTTGGGTGTTACAGTGATGCTGAAAGCTATGCCACCAGTGTTTCAGATACCAGCAGGGCCACATATGATGGACAGGTTTCAGCTGAGCTTCCAGACCAAGTCAGACTAGGGAGAAGGGCTCGGCAGCCCACTCCCAAAACAATTAGCCATTCAAAACCCTATGAGTAGCAGAGAAGTACTGTCAAATATAGTGCTTGAAAATGAGCCCCCCAGACTGGAAGGCATTCAAAAAGCAGCTGGAGAACAGTTGCCTCCTTAGAGTAGAGTTGACCTTAATGACAGGCATGGAGGAAAGCCCTTGGGACCTCCTTTTGCTGATGTGAAATGACTCAAAATGAGAAGACTTACAGTGTCTGCAACAATGGGCTAAAACATCAAAAGACCATGTGCATGGCACAGTGTTGGGTAGTGCTTTATTCTGTTGTACTTAGGGTCACTATGAGTCAGGTCTTACTCAACAGCACCCAACAACAACAACAACAACAACAACAACAACAACAACAACAATGTGCTGAAACTAGAAACCTGATGTTATCTTTAAAACCTTATATAATATCTTATATCTGAGCAATGCTAAGTTCTGTTGACTTATCTTTTTATTTTTATCTTTTTAATTAACACATAGTTGTGCATATTTATAGAGTACTATGTGGTGTTTTAATACATGCATAGATTATGTAATATTTAAATCAGGGTAGGTATAGCTAGCTTTTCAAACATTTCTTTTTTCTTTGTGGTGAGAACATTTAAAATCCTAGCTTCTTTGAATTATACATTATTCTTATCTATAGTCACCTTACTATGCAGTATTGTTGTTGTTGTTAGGTGCTGTTGAGTCGGGTTCAATTCATAGCAACCCATGTATAGCAGAACAACTCTCTTCGACACTGTGCTGCTTCAGTGCTTCTCTGCTATTCATACATAGGGTTTTCAATGGCTGATTGTTTTCAGGATTGCTTTGGGAGTGGATTGCCACATTCTTCTCCAGTTTACTACCAGTAGAATACCAGAATTTATATCTCTTATATAATTGTAACTTAGTTTCTATTGATTGACCTTTCCCTAGCCCTCCTTCCTACTCTCCTCAGCTTTTGTGAGATTGTTTTTCAGGATCCACTATGAGATCATCTGGTATTTGTCTTTCTATGACTTAATGTCCTCCAGGTTTATTCATGTTGTCACAAATGACAAGATTTTATCCTTTTAATATAGCTCAGTAATATTTCCATTGTGTGTATATACATTTTCTATATTCATTTGCCTGCAACCATACCACTGTGGCATCCGATCCCATCAGATCTCAGAAGCTAAGCAGGGTCAGGCTTGGTTAGTTCCTGGATGGGAGACCACCTGGGAACACCAGGTGCTGTAGACTTGGGATAAGGACCAGGCAACCCACTCCCAAAAAACAGTCAGCCATTGAGAACCCTATAAATAGTAGAGAAGCGTGACAATAGTGTTTCATCTGTTGTACATAGCGTTGCTATGAGTTGGATACTGACTTGATGGCACCCAACCACAGCCACCACAACAACAACATATTCATTTATCAGTTGATAAACTTGGGTTGATTTTATTAACTATTGTGAATAATGCTGCAACTTGGGGTGCAGATATCTCTTCACACTGATTTTCTTTCATTTGGATATATACACAGTGGTGGCATTGCTGGTTTGCCAACTGATCTTTTATTAATGACAATGAAACTTTGTATTCTGTAAGATCAGATTATATAATCTTTTACCCAGTTCTGTAGGGAAAGCCACAGAGAGAGAAGTTTATTTCCCATTTTTTTTGAACAAAAGTTTTATTTATTGCACCAAGTTGGGTTCAGAGCCTCTTCCATCTCCCTGGCACCCCATTTTCTTTAAAAATGAGAAATAGTCTGGGAGACAGGAATGTAGCTCAGTGGCAGAGCACTTACCTATCATTTGTAAGGCCCTGGTTCAATCACCAACAACATGAAAAAAGAAAAGCAGTTGCCAAAATGACATAATCACTATAAGAATTTGTGAAAAGTTTTGCTAAGACTTATCAAATAAAAGTTTGAAAACACAAGTACAAAAGACATTAAATGGCAGGAAAGACTTGTTCAAAATTTAAATGAATCAGAAAAGCCTGAATAATGTGGGGAGAATCAGCCTTAATGTGTATTACAGCAGCATTTCTAGAAAACTTGAAGGTTAATCTGTAGAAGAATAACATTTTCCATTAAAATGCTTATTTCTCTAACCTCTTATTTTCATATAATTTCATCTTTCCAGTCACAGTTTTGCAAGCCACATTACTTTTCTAGACCATAATTTCAAATGTTGGCAGTACTGTGTTAAATTTGTCAGTGTACTAAACTACTTTAAACATCCATCCAGCTAAACTATAATGGTAGTGCATCTTCAAAGAACAGAATCTCTTTATTCAGTCTTGCTTCTTACTCTACCATTTCCATTTCAGTAGAAATATTTTATCAGCATTAAATTGAGGAACAGCTGAGATGGCTCTAAGTATCTCCAACTACAGATTTGTTGCTGGAGTCACTTTCTTGCCTTATCAGTTAAGAATTTGTGCTTGGCTTCCAGAAACAAAGATGAGAAATAAACATTGCTTTAAAAAGATAATAGTTCATTTCTTTGTTTTATAAAAAATTCAGATGTAAGTAATCTAGGACTGATATGGCAACTCCATAGATCTAGCTCCTTTTATCCTTTTCCTTTAGCAGTGTTAGCTTGTGATCTTCCATTTTCAAGATCACCTAATGGTTACAGGATCAGCTAATAACATTAGAAGGAAGGAGGAAGAAAAGCGTAGAGGAAAGGGGCACAGTGTTACCATTTAAGAAACCTCTTTAGAATTCCCTATGCCGTATTTTTTGATGGCAGCTAACAACATGCAGTACTTCTGTGATTTCAATGACCAGAACTTAGTCATTTGGTTCTACTTAGGTGCAAGTAAAGTTCACAAATGGCTTTAAGCTGAAACTGTGCACTAGATCAGTGGGGGCAGGGGGACGGGATGGGACCAGCTCTGTTGGATGGGAAATAGTAATCTTTGCTAAATTTGCTCCATGTCTCTTTACTGTGCTTAGCTGTTGCTGTTAAGCCCTTCTTGCAGTAGACATGAATTAAGTGCTGTGTCCTAGCTCCTATTAAGAAATAGAAATGCAAACATAACTAAGAAATACTCCCTGCTCTAGAGACGTTATAATGTAATAATAGGACTAAGAAACTTGTACACAGGTTTCTGAGAACAAAAGGTATTAAGTAACTAGAGCTGTTGGGAATACCTGCCACTATGACTCTGCCTAGCCCATCAATTTATATAAGGCTTAAGAGGGAGAAGAGGAGGTGACCTCTTTGGAGAGGTAGTATTAAAGGAAAGTAATCAGCTGTCCTCTGCTCCCTGAGGTAGAGGGAAAGAATTTTCTCTTTCCTAAATGCAAAAGAAAGAGTTCCTAAAAGAGTCACACCAAATGTTTTATATGCTCTTAAAAAGAGAAACTAACATTTGTTCTTTGGGTAGCTGTCTGCTTATCTACCAATTTCACTTAGATGCCCCATTCTACTGAAGAAGGCTTGATGGTTAATGCTTTCTATAAGGGCTAAGCATTCCTTGTCCTAAGAGGCTCAAGAGATGGTTTCTGCACATATTCTTAGCCAGTTGCTTTATTCTCCAGGGTTCTCCACAGAAGCAGAATCAATAGTAGTGTTTGTGTGTGACTTATTTTAAGGTTTATTATAAGAAATTGGTGTACACAACTGAGGAGGATCTGCAAGTCCCCAGATCTGTCAGGTGAATTGGCAACTGGAGACTTAGTTGAGCTGTTGGTGTAGTTCCTGTCAGTGACTGAAGGCCTATCAACCAGAAATGATGCAGTTCTTCTCCAAAGCTGGCTGACTGGAGCAGATGTTTCAATTTGACTCTGAAGGCATTGAAGGCAAGAAAATGATGATATCCTGGTTCAAAAGCAATTAGGCAGGAGGAACTCTCTTATTTGGGGGAGGTGTTAGCCTTTTTGTCCTATTCAGGCCATTAACTGATTGTGTGAAGCCCACTTATGCAAGGGAGAGCAATCTGCTTTACTTAGTCTGCAGATTTAAATGTTGATGTCATTCAGAAATACCCTTATAGATATTCCCAGAATAATAGCCAAGTATCTGGGCAGATGGGGTTGGAAAGATTTTTACTGAAGACAGTAAAATCTCTCTGACCAGAGAAATATACCATGAAGTAGTGATGAGCATAAATGATATTTATTTAAAATGGTGTAATTTTATTCCCATCAAAGTTTACAAATTCTATTTAAAGATCCCTGGGGGTTGTGGGCCCTGTGTTGATAACATGTTGGGAAGAGGGGGAATAAGGCTTTGAGTTGATATAAGGCCCATGGAAAGCCTTGTTCCCCCCCCCGCCCCCCAGTACTCAGGGTGTTGAACTAGGGCCTCACACATACTTTGCATGCTCTCTACCACTGGAGTGCCCCCAGCTGGTTTTCTAGTTTTATTTTGAGTCAGGGTCTAGCTAACTTACAGAGGCTGGCTCTGGCCTTAAACTTGTGATCCTCTTGCCTCTGTCTCCCAAGTTGCTGGGATTACAGGTGTGTGCCACCACACTCAGCTGGAAAAGCTTTTATAGAGGAAATGACTGTTGATCTGAGCACTGAAAGAAGAGTCAGATAGTTAGGTTAGCAGATAGTTGAAAGGCATTTTAGAGGAAAATAGCTTTATAAAATTCATGAAGACATGAGACAATCTAGTATATTATGGAATTCTCAATCAACATTGGTGAAGGGACAGTAGCTGTGGCAGTGCACATCTGTACTCCCAGCACTCAGGAGGTAGGAGGATCATGAGTTTGAGGCCAGCCTGGGCTACTGAGCAAGACCCCTTGGAAAAAAAACAAACAAAGGAATGAAAATTGGTGAGGGGAGGAAGTCTGTTGAGTCAGGATATAATTTCTATTCCTGCCAACAGGGCCATTTTGTTCATAAGTCTATTGAGCAAGTAATGGTTGCAGAGACCATTTTGCCAAACCATTAGATTCATGCCTCTGGTCATCTTTCTTTTTAGGCCTAGAGAATGACCAGCTATACTGCTTGAAGCTCTGCCCACTAGGAGTAGTTCCCTTTTCTCCTGTCCTGGAGGACCATTTCTGGGTATGAATAATGCAAGCATATTGTATGGAACCATGTGTATTATTGTTGTTAGGTGACATTGAGTCGGGTCTGCATCATAATGACCCTATGTATCATAGAATGAAACACTCCCTGACCCTGTGCCATGCACAGGATCTTTTTATGTTTAAGCCCATGGTTACAGCCACTGTGTCAATCCATCTAGTTCAGGGTCTTCCTTTTTTTCATTGACTCGCCACTCTCCCAAACATGATGTCCATCTCCGGGGATTGGTCCTTCCTGACAGTATGTCCAAAATACCTAAGACGAAGTCTAGCCATCCTTGTTTCCAAGGAACACTCTGGTTGCACTTCTAGGATGGATCTGTTGGTTCTTTTGGTAGTCCATGGTATATTCAGTATTTGTCTCCAGCACTTTCTAAAAGCATCAGTTCTTCTCCTGTCTCCCTTATTCAGTGTCCAGCTTGCACAACCGTATGATGCAACTGAAGATACTATATCATAAGTTAGGTGCACCTTTGTTTTCAGTGTGACATCTTTACTTTTCAACACTTTAAAGAGGACTTTTGCAACAGCTTTTCCCAATGCAATTCATCTTTTAATTCATTGCCTACTGCTTCCATGGGTGTTGATTGTACAATCAAAGCAAAATCTTGGACAACCTCAATCTTTTCTTCGTTTATCATGAAGTTGCTTACTGACCCAGATGTACAGATTTTTATTTTCTTGATGTTGAGGTGCAATCCATACTGAAGGCTGTGTTCTTTGATCTTCATTGGTAAATGTTTAAATCCTCTTCACTTTCAGCAAGCAAAGTTATGTCATCTGTATAATGCAGTTTGTTAATAAGTCTTCCTCCAATCCTGATGGCACATTCTTCTTCATAAAGTCCAGCTTCTCAGATTGAAGATATATGAAGAAAGAATATAGCCCTGACACACATCTTTCCTGACTTAAACCAGGTAGTGTTTCCTTGTTCTGTTTGAATGACTGCTTCTTGGTCATGTATAGGTTTCTTATGAGTACGATGAACTGCTCTGGTATTCCTATTCTTCACATTGTTATCCATAATTTGTTGTAATCTGCATAGTCAAATGCCTTTGTATAGTCAATAAAACATAGACATTTGTCTGGTGTTCTCTGCTTTTAGCTAATATCCATCTGATACCAGCAATGATGTCCCTGGTTCCATTCCCTCTTCTGAATCTGGCTTGATTTTCTGGCAATTCCCTGTAAATATACTGCTGCAGTCACTTTTGAATGATCTTTAGCAAAATTTTGCTTGCATAGATATTAATGATATTATTTGATAATTTCCACATTTGGTTGGATCCCCTTTCTTGGGACTAGCCACAAATATGGATCTCTTCCAGTCAGTAGGCCAGGTAGCTGTTTTCCAAATCTCATGGGATAAACAAGTGAGCACTTCCAGAAAAAGAAGTGAAAGCTGCCTTGAAGGAATTGGTGAAACACAAGGCTCCAGGAACTGATGGAGTACCAGTTGAGATGGAATCATGTATAAACTAGGCGTATATTTTTTTTCTTCTTTCGTTTGATCATATGGAGTTCTACAAGGCCACAGATTCAGGGAGAGTTAACATTTAATAGAAGTAAGTGCCATGGGTAGTTAGGCCATTTGTTCTTTCAGCTTACTTGTGCTTTTGTAGCTTGGCTATAATCTCGTCGTATATTATAATTTCTGGAATCAGAGTTAACTGGTTATATAGTGGTAATAACCCATCTTCAAATAACAGCTTAAATTATTTTTTTAAAGTGGTTGTTAGCTGGGTATCATGGCACATGCCTAGCAACTTGAGAGGCTAAAACATGAGGATTATGGGTTCGAGGCCAGAGGAAGCCTGTACAACTTATTGAGACCTTGTCTCAGATTAAAAAAATAAAAAAATTAAAAAAGCTTGGGAAATGCAACTCAGTGGTAGAGCACTTGCCTAGCTTGCATGAGGCCCTGGGTTCAGCACCCAAGTACCACAAAAATGTGATATATGTGAAATATATATAATATATATATATATATATATACGCGCATACACACACACACAGGGTTTATTACAGTCTCTTGTAAAATCTGCTGTGTGTCTGAGTGATTCCAGGCAGCTGTTCTTCATATAATGGCTCGGCATTGCCTCCCTATATTTGTCTCTGCTTCTTTTAGCATAGTAGCAAGGGATGAATAGGCTGGATAATTGCACACTGGTAATTAAATGCTTATACAGAAATAATTTCTGCTGTTTGGTCAAAACAATTCATGAGGTAACATGTGACTTAAAGAAGACAGAGAAGTATAGGTCCTCTGTTGTGCCATGAAGGGGAGAAGGAAAAACTAATGTCTGAAACTCAGTATCACTCCATGTAATGATGGAGTGCTACTAGCACATTCAGCCTTATGGCTTGGTGGGTCAAAACACTCAATTCTTGAGGATAAGGTAGGTCACATGGTCACTTTGGTGGCCTAGGATCAGTTTCTTCCAGGGACCAAAAGCCAGGCAAGGAGCTTTTTCTTAAAAGGAGAATAATCATGTGCGCATGGGGACATAGCTATTTTCTAAAGCTGTGGTTCTAACCCAGGGACAGTTTTGCTCCTAGGGGACACTTGACAACATTTGGAGATATTTTGTTTGTTGCACTACAGGAGTGCCATAGGCATCTTGTAGGTAGAGGCCAGAGAAGACGTGAAACATCCTACCATCACAAAGATAGTCTCTCACGATGTCACGAGTGACCAAAATGCCACGAGTGCCAAGGCTGAGAAACCTTGCTTTATGTGGAGTTCTTTGTCTTGTATTCCCTATTGTGATTCTTCTATCAGGACCTCCTGGTAGCTTTATACAGGTACCTGTCATCTACCACAGACTCTTGGAACACCACTGAGTTTGCTAGATCTTAAGGCTCAAAGGGTAGAAGAATATCTTGCACTGCCACCTTGGCTGGTTGCCTTCTCTTGTCCTAGGCCCCATTTAAAACTGACAGCTTTATGGGTTTTTCAGGAAATGAGGCAGAGCAGCACACTAAGATATAGTTTATGCTATTTATGAATTTGAAGCAGACCACAAAATACCATGCTTCTTTCTAGGTGGTGGTTGATGACTGAGTGAGCTATGGCAACTTATCTTTAATTTTGAAGGGAGTATTTTGGCATAGTTCAGACCAGTGGTCCCTAAAGAAATCAACAAGCTGGAACCTTCTAAAGTTTCATGCAGTTCTTCTACCCTGTAGCATGCATGTAACTTTTACTAAGGTATATTGTTGATCAGGTGAAATAAGCTAGATTTTTCTCAGTGTAATGAACAAGTGTGGTATCCTGTGTGTTGATGAGATGTTCAAAGTTCTTGTATCCTTACTGGGTGTTGTGGTATATACCTGTAGTTCCAGCACTTGGGAGGCAGGAGGATTGCGAGTTTGAGGCCAGCATGGGCTCCTAGTGAGTCCTTATTTACACACACACAAGCACACTCAAAGTTCTTATAATCTAGCTTAACAGATACTTGGCTTCACTGCTTACCAGTTATGTAACCTTGGGTAAATGATTGAACCTCTCAGTGCTTGTTTCTTTATAAAATGGGGAGAGTTACAGAACCTATAACATAGGATTGCTCTATGAGGTGAGTTATATAAAATTCTTAAAATAGTACCAATATATTGTAAATGCTACAGAAGTATTGTTGTTAGGTGCCTTCAGTTGCAACCCTTTATACAACAGAATGAAACACTACTCGACATTTTGCCATGCACATGTTCTTTGGATGTTTGAGCCCATTGTTGCAGTCACTATGTGTCTTTTCATTTGAGTCATTCCATATCAGCACAAGGAAGTCCCAAGGACTTTACTCCATTACTGTCATTAAGGTCGACTCCACTTTAAGAAGGCAACTGTTCGCAGTCATTTCTTGAATGCCTTCCAGGCTGAGGGATTCATGTTTGGCACTATATTTGGCAGTGCTTCTCTGCTGTTGATAGAGTTTTGAATGCCTAATTATTTTGAGAGTTGGGTGCCGGGTCCTTCTTCCTAGTTTGTCTTAGTCTAGAAGCTCAGCAGAAATCTATGCACCATGGGTGTCCCTGCTGGTTTCTGAAACACTGGTGGCATAGATTTCAGCATCACAGCAACACACAAGCCCCTGTAGCACAACAAGCTAACAGACATATGGGGGATAAAAGTATTAGATAATAAAAATAAGCCCTATAATAATACAAAATCTTTAGGAGAAATGTAGGCTGAGGACATTTATAACCTTAGAACAGGAGAGTTCATTAAAAAATAGTACAATACTATTAAAAAGATTTGACAGATTTGATTAGCTATATTCTTAACTCATAAATCTAGATTTTAAGGATAAGATACCTTATATGCATTTAATCATATTATTTATTTTTGAGATACAGTCTCACTATATAGCTCAATCTAGCCTGGAACTCACTCTGGGGTACAGAACTGAAGATCCTCCTGCCCAAGCCTCCTGAGTGCTGGGATGACAAGCATGCACCACCACAAGTGGTCCATGTAATCATATTTAAAGTGAGGGGAAAAAATTAAAAGAAAAAATAAAATTAGGAAAAAGGGAAATTAAAACTTTTCTAGTCCTATTTGAGAGGTAATAAGAGTCATGGTAAGAAGAAAGAAATACATTGGCATTTAATGCCTGCCCCTGCTTCATCCCCCTCTATTAACTTTCCTGTTTTCTCTTTTTACTGATTGCAGTTCTATAGTTTGGGAGAAGGGCCTGGCAATCCACTCCCAAGGCAATCCCAAAACAGTCAGCCATTGAAAACTATATGAGGGTCGCTATGAGTCAGATACCGACTGGAGGGCACCTAACAACAAGTTCTATAGTTAAAATTATGCCATCCATATATACCTGCAACAGTTGAGAGTAGAGTCTTGAAGAAATATCTGTATCCTCTTGTTCTTATAATTATTTACCATACCTAAAAATCTTGGAAGCAACTTGTGTATCTATCAACAGATGAATTGATAAGCGAACTGTCATATGTTCTGTACATGCAATGGCATTTTATCCAGCCTTAAAAAGAAAGGGCATTTTGCAATATGCTATAACAAGGATGAACCTTTAGGACATTATGTTAAGTGACATAAGCCAGTCACAAAAAAATAAATACTATGTGATTTCATTTGTGTTAGGTATTTAGAGTAGTTAAAGTCATGGAGACAGACAATAGAATGGTGGTTACGAGGGCATGAGTGGAGGGGGAAATGAGGAATTATTCTTTAATGGGCATAGAGTTTCAGTTTTACAAGAGGAAAGGGTTATGGAGATGGATGGTGTTGATTGTTGCACATTGTGAATGCGTTTATCATCACTGAACTTACAGTGGTTAAGATGGGAAATTTTGGTATGTGTATTTTACTATAATAGAAACACTGGGGAAGAACACAAAAATGAAAATATCCATAAACTCAAATATTTTTAGCTTAAGAAACAGCTTGTTCTGAAGTGTCAGTGAACTAGATAAGGAAGGTTTTTTTTTTCCTTTTTTTTTGAGACACAATCTCACTATGTAGCCCAGCCTAGCCTAGAACTCACTGTGTATCCCAGATTGGCCTCAAATTCACAATACTACTGCTTCCACCTCCCAACTGCTGGGATTATAGGTCTGTATCACCATATCCATCAAGGAAAGGAATTCTTTTGGGGTTAAAAATACCACCAGCCCCAGATACCATCTTCCTTTACTCAGTTCTTTGAAAACCAACTGCTTTAAATATTTATTTAGTATTTGGAAAGTTTATTCTAAAATTCAGCATATTTTCTTGGAATTTATTTTTATAATTCTCTGCCTATATTACCACAGATTTGCTACTTAACCAGTAACCAACGTATTTATGTAGCTTTTTCTGAGTTGGATACTCCCACTTTTAAAAAACTTTTTTTAGTATTGGGGAGTTGAACTGAAGGCCTCACATGTGCTAGGCTAGCACACTACCACTGAACTGTACCCCCGATCCTTTTGTGTTTTTTATTTTGGCCCAAAATCTCCCTAAGTTGCACAGGCTGCCTCTGGCCACCAACTCACAATCCTCCTGCCTCAGACTCCCAAGTCACTGGCTGGATTTTAGGCATGTGCCACAGTGCCCATCTCTTTGGATATTACTTTTGTGTGGAAAATTTTTTCTCTTCTTAACTTGGATTTTTATTTTCTATTAGTATTTTAATTGTACATATTTATGGGGTATAAAGTGATAATTAAGTTCATATATTCAGTGTGCAGTTATCAAATCAGGATTGTTAACACTTCTGAAATTTTGTTTCTTTTACTTGGAATACAGGGATCTGAAGTGAATCCTTTGCCCCCATCACTAACTAAATGAAAATAAATTGTGTTTAACCTTTTGACTACCAATTTCAAATAAAAATATATGACAATAAGCTGGGCGCAGTTGTGCATACCTATAATCCCAGTGACTCAGGAGGCAGAGGCAGCCTGCATAACTTAGTGAGAACCTGGCTGAAAATAAAAAATGGACTGCGGGTGTATGTCGTTACTGTCCAGCAGCTATGGGGTCAGCAGATGCAAAAAGGATTATCCCACACCAAGAATTAGTGTCAGACCAAGGTGGGGGCCAGTGCCGTTGTGTATATTGCCCCTGAGTGTCTCAAGCTGTTTTTATTAGGCTTTTATGAGCCAGGGGAAAAGTGGTTTAAAGTGTATTTTCTTATGAGACAAGGGAGTGTTATTTATTATTTATGTTAGCATATTCTGCCCATTTCACGTAGGCAGAGTCTGTACAGCTGGGTTTATGTCCAAGGTTAGAGAGATAATAGAAGGGGGCTTTTAGGCTTGGAGAACTTCCAACAGCTGAAGCCTTCCCCAGCTGCCTTTCCTTAGATTTTCTCTAGCCCTTCCAGCTATGCTTCTGTTACGGGTGCATCCTGGTGGGAGGCACTTGCAAAATGTGTGTGAGGCCCTAAGTTCAACTTTCAAATACAAAAAAAAAAAATCTATGGATAGATATATATGACAACAAGTATTTTATTTCTAGAAATTGTTCATTATGATGAACGAAACAAGAACATGATTAGCAAAATAATTGGAATGCATAATATTACTAAAATCATATAACCAGTAATGTGCATCCTTTGAATGCAAAAAAAAAACTCTCATAAGGTAAAAATGTATAACAGGCTAAATGTATTACTACCCAGAAAGTGTTCTCTAAATACTATTTCCCACTGAAAGGAACCAGAATTCCTTGGAGAATTTTAAGTCTAGGCAGGTATTATACACAGTGAGCCTAGAACTTCTTGTACCACCAAGAAGGTGGGCTATCTTAATTTACTAGCACTTGTTCAGTTGGTAGAGTGCTGCTCTGTGCTCTCTTAAAGTCCGGAATTCAATCCTCAGCACCACAAAAAAGTAAGAGAAGAACATAGCAACCTACTCCCAAAACAATCCTGAAAACAATCAGCCATCGAAAATCCTATGAGGGTGGCTATGAGTCGGACCGGACTTGACATCACCTAACAACAACAGCAACAACAACATGGCAAAGGGCTAAGGTGCTGTGTTGAGGGTCCTGAACACCACTCCCAAGTTTCATGGTTGGCAAGAATAACTTACAGGACTTGACATTATATTCACAATGATACTTTATTACAGTGAAATAATACGAAACAAAGTCAGCAAAGCAAAAGGCATATGGGATAAAGTCTGGAGAAAGCCAGGTGCAAGCTTATAAGAGTCCTCTCACAGTGGAGTTGCACAAGATGAGATTAATTCCTCTGGTTTGAATTGTGTGCGGAGCCTCAAAATTAGCCTCGAGTGAGATTTTAAGACCTTCTCAGGTTTTTTTCCTGATCATACATATAACCCTGGGTATGCTCCCATTCTTATGCATGCATACAATCTTCTAGATTCCTGGGAATTTGCAGACTTTTCAGTGCTCTCCATGAACATCTCATTCTCCAGCTTTTTAATATTTTGGGTTGGCTTATTGTTTGCCCCATTCATTTTCCATTATTTCAGGTAGCTATGATGTTAAACAGCTGTCCCTGCTTTCAACAAATTCCCCTGGGGAAAGGTTATTGGCACGGGCTGAGTGCCAAATCAATGTCAAATAAAGAGCCCTGCAAATGGGGTCTTCCAGGGAATTGCCAGACAGGTCAAATGATTATAGTTCTCTGGGAATGAGGTTTTGAAGGCACATTAACCCTATTCTATCCCTTTCATTGGCTGCCACCTGTGGCTTTCACTGTGATTGAGGGCTATTTGTTTTCAAGGCTGCCATGTAGCTGGAGAGTAGAATGGGAATAGGCCAAATTGAAATTCCATGAAACTTTCTATTCTTAACAAGATTCAGCTGCTTTTCTTGAATAAACATTTCCCAGTTTGCTTTAAGTCTTTGGTTAATTTCTAAATTTCCGAAAAACTTCATTCTGACAATGTTTACCAGTGCCTCATTGCTTTTTTGGAGGAAAGGATTTTTTGGGGTCATTACTCTGCCATGTTCATTGACATCACCCCTGACACCTTCCCCATACATCTAATAACTGCTTACTTTGTCCAGACACTGAAAGAGGGAATGAGGATACCTTCTAACATGAAAAAATATATAATTATGTAATTTTACATATATGTAAAATTATTTATATATGTTTTTCATTCTAGTAGGGGAAAATAGGCAGTAAAAAGGTGTTGTTTTTTTTTTAAACATTGTTAAGGATCAAACTTAGGGTCTTGTGCATGTTAGGCAAGCACTTTACCACTGAGCTACACATCCAGCCTGCTAGGCAATAAACAAATAATAGTAAATGTCACTGAGAACAGTAAATATCCTGGAATAAAGAAAGGCTGATTAAAACAGGTGGGAGTCTTTTAGATTGAGCTTTTCCCATAGTACCTCTAAGGAGGCAAGACCTTAATGAAGAAAACAGCTGGGCAGCAGAGGTGATGGCAACACAAAGCCTTTCAGGCAAGAATGAGATTGGCACTCTTAAGAGAGAGCAAGGAATCCAGTGTGCCTAAAGCAGGCAGGTATCCAAGAAGGAAAAAGACAGTTGGCATCACTAAAATTACATAGTTTAAGAGCATTCTCATTTAGGACCTACTATAGTTGAATAACCATGATTTTTGATAATTGTTGTTTTTATTACTTTATTCTTTAGTAGGATGATTTCCCCTAAGCAAGGAACATGCAGGAAAGGGATAACAGCCTGATTTCTACTGTTGGTAGATTCCTGCATTATTTTGAACTTAGCACTGGTTACTAGTTCCAGGCATTTAGTGTCTTTCAGAATGTCTTTGTAGGGACTCAGTTAATTAGATCTCTTTTGAAAATTATCTAGTAATGGGCAATTTTTAATGTACTTTATAGTAGGTTCATGAATGTGTTTTGGCCCTAGTTCCCTCCCCCCCCCATCTTTTGTTCTTTCCTTCAGTGCTACGGATTGAACCTAGGGCCTTGCACATGCTAGGCAAGCTTTCTGTCACTGGGCCACAGAACCCTAGCAGTCCTCCCTTTTGGAAAATCTATATATTATGCCTGCAGCTGTAGCCCTGTGGCATCTGATCCTGTCAGATCTCAGAAGCTAAGCAGGGTTGGGCCTGGTTAGTCCTTGGATGGGAGACGCCTGGGAACGCCAGGTGCTGTAGGCTTGGGAGACGGTCCTGGCAACCCACTCCCAAAAATCAGTCCACCATTGAAAACCCTATGAATAGCAGAGAAGCACTGACAATAGTGTTTGCCTGTTGTACGCAGGGTCACTATGAGTTGGATACCAACTGACAGCATCTAACAACGACATATATTAGTTAGCTTTCACTGCATAACCCCAAAACTTAATGGCTTAGTTTGAGAAACATTTTATGTTCTCACAGTTATGTAGGTCAACACTTTGGGTGATTCTGGTCTTCCCTAAGGTTGTTCATGTTGTTTGACCAAGACACTTTTAGACAAAACCAAGTGTTGTCTAAAATTGTTTCAAACACATTTGTTGGTTGATGGTGGCTGTCAGCTGACCTACATCTTTTCATTAGGCTAGCTCTGGCCTATTCATATGGCTGATAGGTTTCCAAAACAGCAAAAGGGCAAGCTCCACTATGTAAGGACTTTTGAAACCTTTGCATTACATATGCTAATGTTTTATTGGTCAAAATAAGTCACATAGCCAAGCACAGCAAGAGACTATAAGGGCATGGATGCTAAAAGTCATGATTCATTGAGGGATCTCATTTTAACAATCTACCACAACCTAGAAAGGAGAGAATATTGCTTTAGTTAATTTTGCGTTACTATGATCAAAATATTTGACAGAAGCAACTTAAGAAAGGAAAGATTCATTTGGGTTCCTGGTTTCAGAGGTTTCAACTCATGTTTGTTTGGTCCCATGTGCTTGGGCAGTGGCTGTAGGAGCATGTAGCAGAGGACAGCTGTTTACATCATGCTGGTTAGAAAGCAGAGAGAGCCTGCAGAATGGGACTAAGGATAATATAGCCCTGAGGACCTACCTCCAGTGACCTACTTCCTCCAGCAAGGTCCTAACTCCTAAAGTTTTCACAGCCTCCCAAAATAGCACCACCAGCTGGGGACCAAGTGTTCAAACACATGAGCTTGTGGGGAACAAAATACTGGTATTTATTTTAGAGCAGGAAGAAAATAATATTTTACATTTAACTCTTTAGCAGTAGAATTTTAATTTATAGGTACATGTTACCATTTAGCATTGCTCAAAGACTGGCCTTTAACAAAGGCCTCAGCTAAATGGGGTGACACATACCTAGAATCCCAGAGACCTGAAGGGCTGAGGCAGAAGGTTTCTCAGTCCGAGGCCAGGGGCAGCTCGTTCAACATAGCAAGATCCTGCCTCAAAAACAAAAACAAAAAAAAAAAAACAAGAAACAAACAAACAAAAAAACCAACCAAACAAAAAGTACTGGCTGAGGGGGTGGCTCAGTGGTAGAGTGCTTGCTTAGCATGCCTGAGGCCCTGGGTTCCATCCCAAGCACTGCAAAAATAAACAAATAAAAATAAAAGTAACAAAGGCCTGTGAAAAGAATGAATGAGTACAAAATATTCGTTATGTAGGAAAAATGGAAGGTGGTCTGTCAGACATGAATACCCTGTTTAGTCAGCATGATATTATGACTTTATTCCAAAAGATTTATCATGATTCTCCTATAGTAAGTTTGTGTTCCATTAAGAAAGTTGTGGCTCTATTCTAAATTTGGTAAAACAATGAAAAGCACTGTTGAATATCTGCATTATGATAGAACAGATGCTTACTTCAAAACAAAATACAAAGTGACTTAAATATGGTTTTGTCGTTTCAGTGAAAATATTGTCACTTTCCTTTGCTGACTATTTTTATGTCTGTGATCTAAATTATAGTCAATTGCACTCATGGTTTGAGTTCTTAAAACATACAGTAAAGAGGATTTCTTTATTAGTCTAATTTTCACTGTACCTTATAATTTAGGGCATTTTTTTTTTTTTTAGGGCATGTATTTTTGTGAAACATTTACAACTTCTAGACTTAGAAAATTAAGACAGGTAGTGAAATATAAACTGTCACAAGCATTGATATTTTGTATAGTCCATGTATGGTCATGGTCATGCATGGAAATTGCATATTTAAGTTGTAAACAATTATTATAGTGCTTTTTATTTCATAAGAATCGTAAACTCTCTTATGATAGAATTACATATTTTGATTCTTTTTGTTTCTTAGGTTCTCTGGCAACGTCTTATCTGGTTTTCCTGGAGCAGTATTTCTTCATTTTTTTTAGGGACTTATGACCTACTAAAATTAGATAAAAGTATGGTTCTAGACAAATACATGTTGATATAAATACATTTCATGCAATTTCTGGGACATTATTATACCTGCTCTTGCCCAGGTTTAAGGAACCCTTTTCACTTAACTACAGTGAGGCAGAATCCATATCTGCAGATTCTGCATCCATGGATTCAACCAATTGCAGATCCAAGATATTTGAGGAAAAAAGTTGTATCTGTACTGAACACATACAGATTTTTTTTCTTGCCCTTATTACCTAAACAATAGTATATAACAATTAGTTCCATAGCATTTGCATTGAATCAGGTAAACTAGAGATTATTTCAAGTATGCAAGAGGGTGAATGCAGATTATATGCAAATATTATGCCATTTTATATAAAAAACTCAAGCATTCCTGGATTTGGGTGTCCATAGGGGTCCTGGAACCAATCCTCTTTCATACTGAGCAATGAGAGTTGATGCCTTCCTGATCTTCCTGTTATTTCATTTGGCTTAATGACTTGGTTGTTTGAAAAGTCAGCCAACATAAATTTGTTAAGCCATTTCACATGATAATTTCAAGTTAAACACAGTAATTCACAGTATTTACTTTCCTCTCTTGTTCTACATTGATTGGAAATTTTAAAAAAATTGTCTTTTAAATTTGTTCTACAGCTTTGTTAGAATATTTTATAACTGAAAGGTCAGATTTTTGGCATGTACACGTTATTTTTTGTAGTTAAACATATTTTGAGAATTAATGGGGAAAAATGGATGGCCCCAGGACGGACAAGTGTACTAGGCACTTCCCTATAATCAACACAGTAACCCAGAAAGTTTCTGGTATAATAGTGACAATGGCTGCCCCTTTTCAAGTTATCCTTAGAGTTACTTTTGCATCCCCTCCCTTTGCTCACTATTCTAAATTATAAAGAAAATCCACACCTAAGTAATTAAGATGCTAATTGCTAAATAATTTTTTTTTAGATTTATAGAACCCAGAATATCTGGTGACCTACAGATAACTTCAGAATATGTGATGCCTCTGCTTATTCTTTAGTCCTGTGCATCATCTAATACAAACTGTAAATTGATGTTAGATGTCACTTGGGAGAAAAATAGTATATTTGCTTAAAAGAATTACAGGAACTAGCTTGAGGTAAAGGTCAATTAAGATGTTCTGGCCAGACAAAAGAAAAGAAGACACACGTTTTGGATGATGAAGACCCTGCCTAGCATATGGTCTTCCTGCCCATTGCCCCTTCTACCTCCTCGTCCTCCCTATAAAAGTCCTTTCGTGTACCTGAGTTCCCCAAGATGGTTTTCTGTAGGGGACAATAACTCTTTCCTGTCTTCTCAGGGTGCTGGCCCTTGAACAAACCTAATTTCTTTCTTACCAACTTTTGTCTCTTGAGTATTGGCTTTTGGGCAGTGAGTAAACTGGCTTGTGTCTGGTAACACTTACTTAACCTTACTAACGTTTTGATAGTCTTTTCTCTCTGCATTAATCGATCTTCTGCTTTTAGTTGAGAGAAGTGGAAAATGGTGTCTTATACTATCACTTCCTTATCATCTTAGAAGTTTTTCAGGTTATTTAAATTATGCAGTGCTTCCTTATTTGTAGTCTACAATAGAAGACATTAGAAATACTGAACTAGACATTATAAAATATAATCAGCAATTGATAGCAATAAAATATTTTTTGAAGATTAGTCCTTTGTGTTATTGTCTGGTGGTTGTATGGTAATATTAATGGTAGATAAAAGAAGAAAAGTTGCATGCATGTAGATGGGTCTTGTAGCTATATTATCTCAGTTTTCTCTTGAGTGGTAGGATTAAAATCAGTGGATCAAAAAGTAGTTCACCTTACCTTATATTAAGGTAGAGCTAACTGATCCTGATTCTTCTCTGTTTGGGGACACGTTTTTCCATAAATCCCACCCTCGCGCCCCCCCCCCCCCCCCCCCCCCCCCCCCCCCCCCCCCCCCCCCCCCCCGCGCCAACTCTGGGCTGTAAGTGGCTTTATTAGAGGAAGCCAGGATTACTAAGGATTTAAGACTTGACATTGATACCCTTCTTGCCAAAGGTGGGCATGTTATTGGCAAAGTGCAGGTTATTTAAATTCTCTGTTTCATTTTCACTAATTTCTGTTGCTTAGCCTTCAAGTTTACTAATCTATTTTTCTGAAATTTCTAGTGTTATTCCCATCAAGTATATTTTTCATCTCCTATATTATGGTTTTCATATTAGGGTTTGTGTCATCTTTTTCTTTGTTTTGTTTTTTTTGTAGTACTAGGAGTTGAACCCAGGGCCTCACACATACTAGGCTAGTATACAACCACTGAGCTGCACCCCTCAACCCCTTTTGTATTTTTTATTTTGAGATAGAGTCTTACTAAGTTGTGCAGGTTGCCTCTGGCCTCAGTCTCCCACATCACTGGGATTACAGCACCTGGCCAGGTCATCTTTTTAAAAAAAATTAGCACCTTCTATAACACTACTTAATGTTTTAAACAATATAGTTATAGTTACTACTATAATGTTGTATAACGTTATAATGCTAATTCTGACATCTGTGTCAATTTTGGGTCAATTTTGATTGGTTGCTTTTTCTCCTCATTATGTGTCTTATTTTCTTGATTGTTTCCGTTCCTGGCAATTTTTTATTGGCTCCCTGATACTATGAATTTTACTTTGCAGTATTATGGATATTTTTGTTTTTCCTATAAATATTTTTGAGGTCTGCTATGAGATGCAGTTATTTGAAACAGTTTGATCCCTTTAGGTTTTGATTTTAAGATTTATTAGGCAGTACTGGAATTGTGTTCAGTGTATGGCTAATTATTTCCCCTTACTTAGGAAGGACCCATTTGTGTACTTTACCCTATCCTTTAATCTGATTGGTGAGAAGAGACAGTATTTCTGGTCCTGTGTGAGTTCAGAATACTGCTGTTTCTAATCCTTTTGGTACTTCTTTCTCTGACCTGTCAAGGTGAGTTCCTATCATTGTCTTCTGCAGAAGTGGAAGGCCCTTGTCTTGTCACACTTTTCCTCCTTTCTCAGTACTAGGTTCATGATTGAAGCTCTCACCTCACTTGTAAGCTGATGTCTTGTGGCAAGACTTCATAACTTTCTTGCCCCTACACCAAATTATCACAGTTCTCTTCTCCCTTGATATTGCTGATGCCTTCCTCTAGTCTTCTTCTTGTCTTTTCACTCTCAGTCTATTTTTTCATTTTTGTTTTGTTTTGGTTTAGTTTTGGTTTTTAGAAACAGGTCTCGCTGTATAGCCCAGGCTGGCATGAAACTCATCATGCATAGACTAGGCTGGTGTCACATTTAGATAGATTCTCCTGCCTCAGCCTCCTAAATGTTGGGATTACAAACATATACCACCACACCTGGCTCTTAATCTGTTTTTTGGTGACAGATATAATATAGTCCAGTTCTGTGGTCCCAAACCTTTTTGCCACCAGGGATCCTTTTTGTGGAAGACAATTTTTCCACAGAGTAGAGGCAGAGCTCAGATGGTAATATGAGCCATGGAGAGTAACTGTAAATACAGATGAAATACACACTCACCCACCTGGTTCCTAACAGTCCTGAGAACCCTGATCCAGTTTACCCAATTTTTTCATTATGGTTAGTGTTTTTTTATGTTTGTTTAAGAAATGTTTGTCAAAGCTGGGCCTGGTGGTGGATGTCTGTAGTTAAAATACGTGGGAGATTAAGGCAGAAGGATTGTGAGTTTAAGGCCAGCCTGGGTACATGAGACCCTATTGGAAGAAAGGAAAGAAGGCAGGGAGGCAGGCTGACTGGTTGGTTGGCTGGCTGGGTTACAAACATGTTTTGCAATGGGGGTTTTTGGTCTTTCTTTTCACATTTAGATCTGAATTCCAGTTGCAATTTACTGTTGTGGATTGTGTAAGGTTAAGGGTCATGATACATTATTTTCATAGTGATATTTGGTTGACCCAGTATCTTTATTCAAAAGCCTATTCTTTTCGTTTTGGGAGAAGGACCTGGCAACCCACTCCCAACAAACAATCTGCCATTGAAAACCCTGTGAGTATCAGAGAAGCAGTAACAATACTGTTTCACCTATTGTATGTAGGGTCCCTATGAGTTGGGTAACGACTCGAAGGCACCTAACAACAACAACATTCTTTTCCCTTATTGCACTGCAATGTTACATTTGTCTTAAATCAGGTAATCCTATTTGTATATGACTATTTATAAACTCTGTTTTCCATTTGTATATGACTGTTTATAGACTCTGTAAGTTTTAATTACTATGCTTGTGTAATTTTAGTTACTATAGCCATATAACAGGTCTTAATGTCTTAGGGGTGTAAGTTCTCCAATTATTGTTTTTCAAGATTGTGTTGGCTGTTTTTAGATCTTTGCATTTCCAGTGGGATTTTAGAATCATCTTTTCAGATTCTCTTTAAGGGGTGGAGGGGAGTGGGATTTGATTAAGATTGCTCTAAAACTATAAGTTAATGGGAGGGGGCAGAATTGATGTCTTTATTATGAATCTTCCCAACCCATGAACATGCTATGTTCTTCCATTTAGTTATGCACTGTATAAGGATGTTTTGGTCACCTGTGGCTCCAAATAAGATGGTGGACGCGTAAGACTATAATGAAGCTGAAAAGTCCCTGTTGCCTAATGTATCTTAGCTGGCTGGCATACATAACATTACTTTAGCGCAACTACTCACGTTTGTGGTGATGCTGGTGTAAACAAGCCTCTGTTGTAGCCAGTTTTATAAATGTATAGCACATACAATCATGTACCACACATAATATATCCTAGTGATAATAAACAACTGTTACTGATTTGAGTATTTATTTGTTACAGTATACTTTTAAACATTTTTCGGAGTGTACTCTATTTGCAACAAAAATGGTTACTATGGTATGCTATGTTATGTCAGCAGCAGCCTCAAACATCTCATGTTTACTGTGTCTTTTGATAGTATGAAGAGGCCACAAGTGTACCATCTAGCTTCGTGTAAGTGCATTCTGATATTTATACAACCTTTAAATTGCCTAAGAACATATTTCTCAGAACATAATCTTTTTCATGAAGTGACACTTGACTATATTTAGATCTTTAAAAATTTCTCTGAGAAGTATTTTCCAGTGTTCTTGTAGAGGTCTTGCTTGTAGAGCTTTTGTTAGATTTATTACTGTTTATAATGCTGTTATATTTTGTTGTTTAAAAGTCAGTGGCTAGTTAGTAGAAGCATGATTGGTTTTTAAATATTAACCTTATATCCAGAAATTTATATTTACTTATTCTCATAATGACTCTGTAGAATTTGTTGGCTCTCTTGGTACTTTTATCACCTGTGAATAATGACATTTCTTTTTTTCCAATTATTATTCTTGTTGTTTCTCTTGCTTTGTTGTACTAGCTTTTTTTTTTTGGTTGAATAGAAGTGGTGATAATGGTTATTTCTGTCCCCTTTTTTACTTGAGGGTAAATTTTCAATATTTTGCCATTGGCTATGATGTTTGCTGTAGACTTTTTGTGGATATACTTTCAATTTTTCAATAGATTTTTATCATGAATGAGTATTAAATTTTGTCACTTGCCTTTTCTGTACCTTATAGATTATCATATGATTTTTTTTCTAAACTGTTATGTACCTGTAATAAGTTCTTTTTCATATGCTATATGTTCCTTTTGTAAGTAGTGCTAGATTATATTTGCCAATACATTGATATTTTTGCATCTGTGTTCATGAGAGAAATGAGTCCATGATTTTCCTTCCTTGTAATATCTGGGTCAATTTTTGGTGACATGGTTGCACTGGTTCTTAAAGAGTTAGGAAGTCGGCTGGACATGGCACCTGCCTGTAATCCGAGAGACTCTGGAGGCTGAAGCAAGAGGATTGAGAGTTTGGCAGGGGCAGCTGGTGTGAGACTTTATCTCAGAATTTTAAAAGAAAAAAATTAAAAAGGAGATAGCAGTATAGTTCAGTGGTGGAGCAATTGCCTAGCCCTAGGTTCAACCCCCAGTACTGAAAAAGAAAAAAAAAAAAGCCATTAGGAAGTCTTCTATTATTTTCAGTTCTGTGGAAGAACTTTGTACAAGCTTGATTGCATTTGAGATTTTCTTTTTTGCTGCTTTTTTGGTGTTTGCTTTTATTTTGTTTTATCTCAGTTGGTAGAGTGCTGCTCTGCACTCTGTGAGGCTCTGGGTTCAGTCCCCAGCATTACAAAAATGGGAGAAGCACCTGGCAGCCCACTCCCAAAACAATCCCGAAACAGCCATTGAAAACCTTATGAATAGCAGAGAAGCACTGACATAGTGGTGGGTATGGCACATTGTTGGGGAGTGTTTCACTATGACCCAACTCCACAGCACTGACCCAATTCCACAGCACCTGACAACAAAAATAATTCTGTAGTAATTTGTGTTTTCTTGTCTTCATTAGTTAGTTTGACTAGAGGTTTATCAATTTTATTATCTTTTCAAAAAACCAGCTTTTGGCTTTGTTAATTTTTTTCTCTACCATGTGCTTGTTTTCATTCATTACTCTGTGTATCTTCTTGAAAAGTGAGGATTGCCTACCTATGCAATTTAAGCTGCAGCTGCATCCCACAATTTTTGTGATATCTTCATTGCTGTTCAGTTCAACATATTTTCTTATTTTTGATTTCTTCTTTGACTCAAAGATTATTTAAAAGTATAATTTAAAATTTTTAGGTAGTGTTTTTCTAGTTTTTAAAAAACATTAAAAAGGAGGTTTATTTGAAAAAAAACAACAGAATACTTCATGGGTCACTTTACATAATAATATAGGCAAAAATAACATATTAGTTTTTTTTTCCTTACTTTTTATTTGTGGTACTGGGGGTTGAACCCAGGGCCTTGCGCTTACATGCTGTGCAAGTGCTGGACCACTGAGCTGTACCCTCAGTCCTTTTTTTTTTTTTTTCTTTTCTTTTTTTTTTTTTTTTTTTTTTTTTTTTTTTTTTTTTTTTTTTTTTTTTTTTTTTTTTTACTTTTTTGAGACAGGGTCTCGCCAAATTATACAGACTGCCTCTGGTCTCGAACTTGCGATCCTCCTGCCTCTGCCTCCCAAGCTGCTGGGATTACAGGTGTGTGCCACTGCGCCCGGCACTAGTATGTATTTTTTACAAGCATAGGCACTCAGGTATGTTAGTGGTGTCATAATAGGTATGAACAGAATCATCTTCATAAAGAAATAGGTTAAAAAGCATTTATGTATTATTATTAGTGATTGCTGACTTTTGTTGTGCTTAGGAATGGCTGCATCTTTTTTTGAAGTGTGTTGAGGATTTCCTTATGGCCCAGCTGGTAGTCAGTTTTGGTAAGTGTTCCACACACCCATGAAAAGAATTCTAATCTTTTTTTTTTTTTTTTTTTTTTTTTTTTTGCGGTACTGGGTATTGGACCCAGGGCCTCGCGCTTGCATGCTCTGCAAGTGCTGGTTTGAGACAGGGTCTCGCTAAGTTATGCAGACTGTCTCTGGTCTCGAACTTGCAATCCTCCCGCCTCTGCCTCCCAAGCTGCTGGGATTACAGGCGTGCGCCACGGCGCCCGGCAAGAGTTCTAATCTAATAGTTGCTGGGTACAGTGTACTAAATTTAGGTCAAGTTTGTTAATTGCACTGTTCAAATCTTACTCCAGCTATGATTGTGGTTTTGCTTCTCCCCTCTCCACCCCAGGAACCCTGGGGTTGAACCCAGGGCCTCATGCATGCATTCCATCCCTTAGCAGCACTCCCAGCCCCTTTTTTATATTTTGAGATGATGTCTCAGTTGTGCAGGTTGCCTCTGTCCTCGAATTTGTGGTCCTCCTGCCTCAGCCTCTAGAGTCACTGGGATTACAGGTGTGTGCCAAGGCACCTGGCTATTTCTCCTTTTAAATCTGTACGTTTGTTTCTTCATGTGTTTGGAGGTTATTTGTTGAGTACATACAAGTTTATGACTGTGATATCTTCTTGTTAGATTGATGTTATCACTATGTAATATTCCTTTTATCTTTAATGGTTCTTATTTTAAATTATAACTCTTTCCCTGAAATTAGCAGAATACATCAGTTTTATTTTGATTAGTGTTGCATGGTATGGTTTTTCCATCCTGTAATTTCAGTCTTTCTGTGGACATTTAAAATGTGTTTATTTTAAAGAATAGGCTTTTTTTTAAATCCAGTCTGACAAAATTAGGTCTTTTACTTGAAGTATTTTTCTATATACTATAATTGCTGATATAGTTGGGTTTATATATGTAATCTTACATCATTTGCTATTTGGCTCGTGTTATTTTTCTTCTCTCTTAACTACTTTTAGAGTAAATGCTACATTTTCTCTCACTTGCTACATATAATAAAATTTAATGATTGTCCTAAAAATTATAATATTTGTCCTTATTATAATACAAATGATTGCTTTTAACACTATTGTACAACTGATAAAATCTTAGAACCTCTAAACTTTATAAGGCATTTTGGTTGGTGCTTTGAACAATCACTGTTAACTTACTTCCTTACATATTTAATCTGTATTGTTTATTCCTTCCTGTGTGTCAGTGTTTATGACCTAGCATGATTTTCCTCTACCTGAAAATCCTTTTTCTTTTAGCAGCCTTGCTGATGAGAAATTTCTTCAATTTTTGTTTGCAAACATTTTAATTTCACCTTAATTTTTGAAGGATGTATTTGCTAGGTATTGTAATCTATGTTGGCATTTTCTTTCTTTTTGGCCTTTTAACAGTCATTCATTTTTTTCTGGTTTCCATTTCTGTTGAGAAATCTGTCAATGTTTCTGTTTCTTTAAAAGTCACCTTTTCCTTTCTATTGTTACTTTTATGATTTTTCCTTCTCTCTTCTGCCTTTTCTTTTTGTAACTTGATTAGGATATTCTAGGTATTGTTTCTTTAACTGTATTCTGCTTGAAGTTGGCAGAGCATTTTGAATCTCCAAATTGACTTCTTTCTTCAGGACTTGAAACCTCTCAGCTATTCTTTGTTTGAATAATGCTTTTATCTCTTTCCCATATTATCTTACACTCTTTTATATCCATACATGTGTATATTTACACATATATATTAGACACATACACAGATACATACATGTGTTACACATGTTGAGCATTTCTCACATTCTCTCTTAAACCTCTCTTCTTGTGTTTTTCCCTGCCTTCTCCCATTTCTTGTATTTATTTTCTGTCTTTATGCTTTGATTTGGGTATTTTCTATTGACTTGACTTCATGTTCACTGACCCTGTATTCTGCTGTGTCCAGTTTACTATAGAACCAGTATATTGAGCTTTTAATTTCATATATTATATTTTCAGTTCTAGAATGCCTATTCAATTATTTTTATAGATCTTAATTTATTGGTGACAACAACAATTTATTGGTGGAAGCCTTTTTCATCAGTTTCTTCTACTTTCCCCTCTGTTCTTTGATATATTAGATTTAGCTTAAATAATTGTTACTGTGTTAATTTCATTATTGAATCTGATTCTCTTGTCTACTTTCCTCTTAAGCATTTTTTTGTATTTTCCTGTCCCTTTGCATATGCAGTAATTTTTCATTGTGTGCCAGGTTTTTTATCTAAAAGAACCATAGAGGCTCCAGAAAGCATTACCCTATTTCCACCCTGTTTCCTTAATGTCAAGTGTGCTTTTTCAAAGTATTACCCAGTCTCTTGTACATATTCTTTCTAGAGATATTCTTTTAGTCTTTCTGAAGTCCCTCATAAATGCAGAGTCTACTCATAAAATAAAAATTTCATGTGAAAATCCAGGATGTAAGAGATGAGAAGTCATTAGTATGATGAGATTAGGGGATCCCGACACCTCTACAGTCCAAAGAATATTGGAGGCTTTACAATGGTAAAGTAATTGAACATTAAAATGTGCATCTTAGCCAAGCATTGTGGCACATACCTGTAACCATGCACTTAGGAGGCTGAGGCAAGAGGATCTCAAATTCATGGCCAGCGTTGGCTACCACAGCGAGTTCTAGGCCAGTTTGAGCTACATAATGAGACCTTGTTTCTCCTCTCCACCCAAAAAAAAAGATTCATTTTGAACTCTTTGTTTATTGTCTCATAACCCAGATTGGCCTAAAATTCACTATGTAGCCCAGGCTGGCCTTGAACTTGTGATCTTCATGTCTTGTACTTCCCAAGTGCTAGGATTACAGGCACACGCTTTCCAAGCACTCTAACACTGAGCTGTACCCCCAGGCCCTTTTTAATTTGTTTTATTTTTTTCTCTTTATTTATAAATGTTGATGGGGTACAGAGTAGTAAGACTTTTGATGTATCCATTATACAACTATTACATCACTTTTGGTTACACTTCCATCAACATACATATTTTACAGAAAAAAAGGAACTTTAATTAATATGAAATAAAAATTGTATGCAATCATGGGTTATAGTCTCATTAATTTTTTTCTCTTCTTCCCCCTATTTTTTCCCATGTTTACATATAGTTGCATCATATGTAGCTAAATTACACAGGCTGCCTTTGGCCTCAAACCTGTGATCCTCCTGCTTCTGCCTCCTGAGTCGTTGGGATTACAGACGTGTGCCACCATGCCTGGCAAGTGAACATATTTTGAAGTGTTATTTTCCTTTAGTGTTTTAGTTATTAAAATTGTGATGCAGTTTTGAATCAGAGAGGGAGAGCATAATGTGGCCAAGAAATGCATGAAAATACTATTTTTGAAGAAGTCTCTATGGTTAGCCATTTGAAAATGATTGTCTTCAACTAAAAACAATACATTTTTATGCCTTAAATGCAAGTAATAGCATTATTTGTGTTCTCTTTTTTAAATGATAAAATTTTCAGTTATGTGAAACCCAATGAAAATGATTTTGTAGTCTTTGATACTATTTTAAGGTTGGTTTTATACTACATATTAAAATTTTTTTAAAAACTGGGGTGATACAGGGGATTAAACTCAGGACCTCACATATACTAAGCATGCAGTCTACCACTAAGCTATATCCCCTGCCCTGCATATTAATTTTTTTCATTTTTAAATTTTACTTATTTATTTATTTATGGCTCTGTAGGGTTGTATCCCCTCCCAAAGCAATCAGCCATTGAAAACCCTATGAGGGTTGCAATGAATTGGCTTCAACTGGACAGCCCCTACCAACAACCAGAGGGTTGAACCTAGGGCTTTGCACATGGTGGACAAGGGCTCTACCAATATACCACACTCCCAACCCTCTTTTTATTGTTTGTTTTTTATTTTTGAGACAGGGTCTTGCTAGGTTGCCCAGGCTGCCTATGGCCTTGAGCTTGAGATTCTCCTGCCTTAGCCTCCTGAGTCACTGGGACTATAGGCATGAACCACAGTGCTGGGCTCATATTAAAACTTTAATGAGGATTTTTTTTTTTAAGTGGCTGTGTGTGTGTGTTTGTGAGAGAGAGGCAGGTAAGGAGGGAAAGAAAGATATCACTGTAATATGTTTCAAAAATTAGAGTCATAGAAATTTTGTTTGGACAGGATGTAATTTTATAGATTATTCCAGTAAGGCTCCAGATAATTTTTTTGTTTGTTATTTTGTCTTTTGAGACAGGGTCTCACTATGTAGCCCAGGCTGGCCAGGAACTCACTATGTGATCCTCCTGCTTCAGCCTCCCAAGAGCTGATATAGTAATTACAAGTGTGCACTATAAAGACCAGCTTAGATAATTTAAGTATCCTACCCAAGGTCTTATAGATAATTAATCTTAAATTTGAAAATTGAGACTGTATCCAAAATAATTTTTTATTGAATTTGATAAAGGTACAAAAGAATGGCAGTTAGTGTGGAAACTTTTGGAATCCACAATTGTTTTCTACAAGTAAATGAGCTGTATTATCTCTTTGTCATCAAAACTGTTCTTTCTTCTTTGTGTTATATTCTTGAGAATATACCTTAATATTTCATAGTGCTTCATTTTTGTTTTTTATAGAGTTGGAAAGTATATTACTCTCAACAAATGAATTCCACACTTGAACTCTGCTGTATTCCTGTGCCACCTCCTCCTTTAGAAAACTGATCTTAAAACAGGTAAAATTATGACATTAATTTTTTTCCCATTTTATTTTTTATACCACATGTACTTAATTAGCACATTAAATAATTGGATTTAGAAGAAATCTAAATTACCGTGGCAATTTTGAATTTGTAATGAGCATAAGTGATATTTTAAGAAATGATTACAGCCACAATATAATATGAAAATACTTGTGATTTTTCTCACTGCGAAAGTCAGACTCTTCTGGTACTATGGAATTTGTGCTTATACATGGTCCCCAAGTTACAACAGTTTGACTTATGATTTTGTGCAAAATGCTGCAAAAGGACACCAATTTTGTTTTTTTACTTTCAATATAGTATTCAATAAGTTACATGAAAGATTCAGTAGTGTATTATAGAATAGGCTTTAGGTTCATTGATTTTACCCAACTGTTGGCTAATGTAAGTGTTCTGAATATGTTTAAGATATGCTAAGCTAAACTATATTTGATAGGTTAGGTATATTATGTGCATTTTTTCTCTTTTTTATTAGTAATTTTTTAAGTTAGTGTATAACTTAATGAGTTTCATCATGACATTTGCATGTGTGCATATCATTGTACATTGCTCATGTGCATTGCCTCCATTACTTGTCATGACTCTTTCCCCACCTTCGCAGATCCCCTTCCTCCACACTAATGCTTCCCCTTCTGCTTGTGTCTTTGTGTGAGTGTGTGTATGTGTGTTTGTGCACTTATATATTATTTATTTACATATATATCTGTATGTAGATATATATATATATCTGTATGTAGATATATAGAAATATATCTCCAGATTTTAGGTGGCCATAGTGACTCATGCCTTTAACTCCAGTGAATTGAGAGGCGGAGGCAGAAGGATCACAAATTGAAGGCCAGAGGGAATCTGTGTAACTTAGTAAGACCCTGTCACAAAATACAAAGTTAAAAATGGGCTGAGGGTATGGCTCAGTGGTTGAGCGCTTGTAAGAACCATGCATGAGGCCCTGAGTTCCACTCCCCAGTACCACCCCCCCCAAAAAAAATCCAGATTTTGCCTTTGAGAGCAAAACATATTTCTCTTCCTTTCCCCCATTATCCTTTGTCTTGCACCTCCCCCATCTTTAGTCCCTTTTTTATACCTTACATAGTCCTCCTACTTTCATGACATACATATTAATATATTGAATATATATTGAAATCTCACCTCCACATATGAGAGAAAACATTCAGTGTTTGTCTTTCTGGGTCTGGCTTACTTTAAAATGATGATCTCTAGTTTTATCAATTTTCCTGGAAATGCTATAATTTCATCCTTCTTTCTGGCTGAATAAAAGTCCATGGTGTGTATATGCCATAATTTCTTCATCCATTCCTCTGTTGATGGACACCTGAGTTGATTCCAGATTGTGGCAGCTGTGACTAGCGCGACAATAAACATGAATGAATAGGTATCTCCGTGGTATGTTGACTTATATTACTTTGTATATATACCCAAGAGTGGTATGGCTGGTTCACGTGGTAGTTCTACTTTTGTTTTTTTGAGGAACCTTCATACCAATTTCTGTGGTGGCTCCACTAACTTGACATTCTCACCAGCAGCGTGTAAGGATTCCTTTCTCCCCACATCCTCACTAGCATTTTTTGCTTGTTTTGTGGGTGTTAGTCATTCTGACTCAGGTGAGATGGTATCTAAATGTAGTTTTGATTAGCATTTCCCTGGTAGCTAAGGATGTTGAAGATTTTTTCATATGGTTGTTGGCCATTTGTATTTCTTCTTTTGAAAACTCTCTGTTCAATTCACTTGCCCATTTTTGATTGGCTAATTTACTTTTTTGGTGCTCAATTTTTTGAGCTATTTATACATTATAGATATTAATCGTCTGTGTGATATGTAATTGGCAAAGATTTTCTCCCATTCTTGCAGTACTGGGGATTGAACCCAGGGCCTCATGCCTGCATGCTTTGCAAGTGCTGGACCACTGAGCTGCACCCCAGTCCTTCCCCCCCGCCACTTTTTTGAGACAGAGTCTCGCTAAATTACTTAAACTGCCTCTGGTCTCGAACTTGCGATCCTCCTGCCTCTGCCTCCCAAGCCACTGGGATTACAGGCATGTGCCACCACACCCGGCTCTCCCATTCTTTAGGTTGTATCTTCACTCTGTTAATTGCCTCTTTCGCTGCTCAAAAACTTTTTAATAAACTTTATTTAGTTTTAAAAACTATAATAAAATCAAACTAAAAACAGATTCTTTTCATTTTATGATATACACATCCTAAAATTACAAAATTATGAAATCAGTCATAAAATATGGGAAATGATATGTAAAATCAACTATTCATAGAAAATAAGGATAATATTTTTGTCTTTGGGTAAATAGCTCTGTAATTATTACATACAAGATTTGTTTTGGAATGAACCTTAAAAATAAGTTTTGGGCAGAGACTACATTTTTCTGTGTATTTTCTGGGTTTATTTATTTATTTATCTATTTTGGTCACGTAAATAACATCAACAAATAGAAATACTAATCAAAGAAAACCTGTGTAATTGGTATCCTGGAGTCATATACAATACCATGAATCACTTACGTGCCCTAATGTAAGTGCTGTATTCCTGCACGTCTGGCACCCACCTCGAGTGGCTATGTAATGAGATTGCATTCAATAACACATTTGTGGGTAAATTAGGAATTTTTAAAAATAACAAGATATAAGTTCTGGGTTTTTGTTTGTTTGTTTTTTACTTTTTTGAGACAGGGTCTCGCTAAATTACACAGACTGCCTCTGGTCTTGAATCTGCGATCCTCCTGCCTCCACCTCCCGAGCCGCTGGGATTACAGGCATGCGCCACCGTGCCCGGCACAGAATTATTTTGATTTTATTCCATTTGTCAATACTTGATTTACAGCCTAAAATGTAATCTATTTAAAAGAAAGTTCCATGGCTGCTGATAAGAATGTGTATTCTGTAACTTTTGGATGGAATATTCTGTAGATGTCTATTTAGTTTATTTGATCTGTTGTGCAGTTTAACTCCAAGGTTTCTTTTTTGCTTTGTTGTTGTTGTTTGGGTATTCTGTTGATGAGAGTGAGGTATTGAAGTCACTCACTATTATTGTGTCTGGACTTATCTATACCTTTATATTCAGTAGCAGTTATTTGTTTTATGAAATTGGGTACACTGATGTTTGGTGCATATGTATTTACAATTATTATATCTTCTTGATGGATTGTTCCCTTTATGAATATGTGGTGACCTTCTTTGCCTCTTCATACTAATTTTGGCTTATAATCTACTTTGTCTAGTTAAGGATGGCTACTCTTGCTTTTTTTGGGGGGGTCTTCCACTTTCTTGGTATATCGATTTCTGTCGTTTCATTTTCAGTCTATGTATCTTTGTCAGTGAGATCTGCTTCTTGCAGACAACAATCTGTTGAATCATGTTCTTTAATCAGCCAGTCTATGTCTTTTAATTGGAGGGTTAAGACTATGTTTACAGTTATTACTGAGGGGTTTGCTGATTCATGTAATTATGTTGAGTGCTTTCCTGGTTGGTTCACATATTATGTGTTCTTTGCTTTCTCTTTTATTCATATTCAGGGTTTGCTGATTTTTTGGTTTTTTTTTTTTTTTTTTTTTTTTTTTTTTTTTTTTTTTTTTTTTTTTTTTTTTTTTTTTTTTTTTTTTTTTTTTTTTTTTTTTTTTTTTTTTTTTGAGTCAGACATGATTCTCATTAGTTCATCAGTTCCTGTCATGAAATTTATTCTTCCTTCACTCTCATGATTTAGACTTTCTCCCTCCTGTGTGTGTATCTTCTGCAAAGCTGCCTTGGTGGTCATAAATTACTTTAGTATGTGCTTGTCTTGAAAGTTACTTATTTCTCCATTAATTTTAAATGATATCTTTGCTGAATATAATAATGTTGGTTGGCAGTTATTTACTTTCAGTGCTTGAAATATATTATTCCATGCTTTCTTGGACTTTAGAGTTTGTGTTGAGAGGTCTGATGTTATTCTGATGGGTTTGGCTTTGTAAGTGAGTTGTTTTTCTCTTTCATCTTTTAATATTGTTTCTTTGGGCCGGGCGTGGTGGCGTACGCCTGTAATCCCAGTGGCTCGGGAGGCGGAGGCAGGAGGATCGCAAGTTCGAGACCAGAGGCAGTCTGCGTAATTTAGCGAGACCCTGTCTCAAAAAAGTAAAAAAGTGGGCTGAGGTGCAGCTCAGTGGTCCAGCACTTGCAGAGCATGCAGGTGCGAGGCCCTGGGTTCAACCCCCAGTACTGGGGGGAAAAAAATTGTTTCTTTGTTCTATAGTCTTGGCAGGTTTTCTTTCTTTTTTTTTTTTTTTAATGCTCTACTGGGGGTTGAACCAAGGGTGTCATGCTTGCATGCTCTGCAAGTGCTGGATCACTGAGCTGCACCCCCAGCCCATTCTTTTTACTTTTTTGAGACAGGGTCTCGCTAAATTATGCAGACTGCCTCTAGTCTCGAACTTGCGATCCTCCTGCTTCCGCCTCTGGAGCCGCTGGGATTACAGACGTGCACCACCACGCTGGCAGTCTTGGCAGTTTATAATGTGTCATGGAAAGGTTTTTCTCTGGTTGGGTCTATTTGGGGTTCTACATATTTTCTGTGGTTGGATATCCATTTCTTTCCCTGGATTTGGGAAATTTTCAGCTATAATTTCATTGAAGAGGCCTTGCATGTCTTCAGTTTTTATCTCAGCACCTTCCTCTACCCCCTAGATTCTTAGATTTGATCTGTTGGTCATATGTGAGAGTTCTTGGAAATTCCCGTGTTCCTTAACCTTGTCTTCCATCCCTGATATTCTTTCTTCTGCTTGATCTTATCTACTGTTGATACTTTCGACTGTGATTTTTATTCCATTTATTGAGTTCTTCATTTCCAACATTTTTGTTTGTTTGTTTTTTCCCCAGAATCTCAATTTCCTTGCTGAGTTTCTCATCCATTTTGCTGACTTTGTCTTCTACATTGATGACTTTCTGATCTGGATCTTGTTTTGATTTCCATACTTCCTCCTTGGGCTTGTTTGTGTCATCGTTGAAGTCATTGGTCATTTTTACAAGTAGACTTTTAAATTCTTTGACATTTCTACTATATCATTTCTTTGGATTCAGTAGTTGAAGAATTATAGTCTTTTGGAAGAGACATGTTACCTTGATGTTTCATGTTTCTTATGTTTCTGTTTGTGATTGTTGCATCTATTGGGATGGATATCTCTTCCAGTTTTATTTGGGGCTCTTCTTAGTGAGCAGTTTATATTTGAGAGCTCAGTCCCCAGTACCACTCCAAGAGGAGAAGACAAACTACTATAACAGGTACAATACCTGACTAAACCAGATATAGAAATATACTTAAAATCAATTAAAGCCAACTACTCTACCACCAATGACCATGGAACAGAAAATGTCAGCAGTAATATAGCAGTAATATAGAGTGATAGCTATGAAGTTAAAAATTACTTAGGGTGAAAGTAAAATTAGTTATTGCTTGAAATAAAAGAGGTTTTGTGAAAGGGGTAAAGGAAAGAAGCAGCAAGTGTTAAGTAAAAGAAAGAAAGAAAAATGTTACAAAGAAGACAAGAGCAAAAGATTAAAAAATGCCATTGCACATACAGGGAAAAAAGCCTAATCAAAATTAGATAGAAGAATAAAAGGATAGAAAGCCTAAGATATATTTTTTTTAAAAAATAAAAGAAAATAAAAATGATACTAAAATTATAATAAATAGAAAAAGATACATAGATGGCAAAAGATAAAAAAACTACAAATGAAGAAAAGATAAAAATTACATTAGAAAAAAGAGAAATAAGAAAAATAAAATTAAAAACAAAAAAAGGAAGAAAAAAGAAAAATCTTTAAGAACAAAGATAGCTGAACACCATGGTACATGCCTATAATCCCAGTGGTTTGTAGGGCTGAGGCAGGAAGATTGTGAGCTGGAGGTGAGAGACAGCCTGCACAATTTAGCAAGACCCTATCTCAAAATAAAAATAAGAACAGGTCTGGGATTACCACTCAGTAGTGGAGCACTTGCCTCATGCAAAGCCCTGGGATCAATACGCAGTACACGGGGAGGAAAAAAAAAAAAGACAAAGTACTGGAGTAGCTTCTTTCTGTGTGCTCTAGTATTAGAGTCCGCTAGATGGAGGTGGTGGTCAGTTGAAGTTGGAATCTCTTATCTTTCCTACCAGTTATGTGGGTGCTGAGCCGGACCTGTGAAGGGTAGATGACTGGCAGGGCTGCCTTCACTATAGGAACTTCTGTTTTTATGTACCTGGAGCCTCAGCTGGCCACACTTCACTTTGCTACTTATGGGTTGGATGGGTTCTCACATGAGTCTGAGACTTTCCAGTTTTTGCCCCCTGGGATAGTTAATGTCCAAGCCAAGGGATATATATCTCCAGGGTGTGTGGGGGAATGGGGGAAGCAAATGAGGCATGGAGATCTGTACTGAATAACCCCCATCTCAGTCTCTCATACCTGCCCAATATTAAACACTTGGAGGGCAGGAGAAGGCTGCAGAGATCAAGTACTGTGGTGTCACTGAGCTTCAGAGTTCTGTGTTGTACAGGCTGTGAACTACATAGCAAATTGCTGGCTCCAGAAGTGGAGAAGCCTGCTGACCTCAGCTCAGGGTGGCTAGTATCTGCAGTTCCCCTCAGGAGATGTGGTTGGCTCCTTCTTCTGGGGGCATGGGACTGCCATCTACCTTGCCTGAATCGGGTACTGCCTGAACTTCTCAGTGTGTTGGCATACCACTTTCCCCCTCTCTTTAATTATGCAGCTGTGTCCCACCCTAGGATTATGACAGGTTGCCCTCAGGCTCCCTGAATTGTGACTGTTCCTTGCTTTCAGGCCCCCAGAGTGTTCAGCTTGTACAATAGCTTCCTCTCCACCCTAGTGCTCTGAGATGGTAAAATGGGTCTCTTCTTCAATTTTGACCCTTCAGTCAGAGTCATTGTCTCACTAAATCTCCCTAATGGATCCAACAATTTCAAGGACTATGGGTTTGACCTGTGGAACTGCCAGTCTCTTTACCAGGGCTGTCTGGCTTACCTTTTGGATGAGGCTTCTGTTTCTCCTCCCCTGCCTGGGAGCCACAGGTGGAGACATGTTCTGCTCACTCCTTCTCCCTGCATAGCCCTTCTGTTTTGTTCTCTGTGCTTTGAGACTATCCTATCACCTCCTTTGTGATTTCTGTGCTTTTCTAGACTTTCTCTCTTTAGAATAGCGTCTGTTCTTTCCAATCTTGACTCCTTTGTTTCACTATGTCATGTGGAAGCTGCTTCTAATCTGCCATTTTACCCTTGAATAATTACCCCCATTTGAAAACTAGAAAGACAGAGTCAGTAACTTTCCCAGAGCTAAACAATCAGCAAAGCTGGAGCTTGATTTCAAAGCATGACAAATGGGCCAGGGATGCCACTCTTAGCCACTATGCAACCTGATATTAACTTTTTAAAGCATAAAAAATATATTTCCTGCTCAGTTGGTAGAGTGCTCCTCTGCACTCCCCAAAGCACTTGTTTGGATCTCCAGCACCACAGAAATGGGAGAAGGACTTGGCAGCCCACTCCCGAGAACAATCCCAAAACAGCCATTGAAAAAAAAAACCCTGTGAATAGCAGAGAAGCAAGCACTGACATAGTGCTGGGCATGGCACAGTGTTGGTGAGTGTTTCGTTCTGTTGTTCATAGGGTCACTTGTGAGTTGGACTTGATTTGCTGGCACCTAACAGCATAGTTAGACAGGTTAGAGTTTTTGGAAATCTTCCATGAGCAGCTTCTATTATTATACAGTTTTACCTGAAATGGTCATATCTTAATAATTGCTTTTGGATTCTATTTTTGAAAATATTTCCCTTTTAGTAATTGTGGTTTGGGCTGAGATTTAGCTCAGTTGGTAGAGCGCTGTGCTGCAGTCTCTGAGGTCCCCAGCACCGCAAAAATGGGAGAAGGACCTGGCAATCCACTCCCAAGGCAATCCCAAAACAGTCAGCCATTGAAAACCCTATGAGGGTTGCTATGAGTCGGATACCAACTCGATGGCACCCAACAACAATTGTGGTTTTAAAATTTTATTACCTGAACTTCATTCAGAGGGTGACAAAAGCTTTCCATTATTCCATGCCTGTCACATGGTGGTGCTGGCATTCATTTGATTAGCACCATCTTTTGAATGAATGTTGTACTACACATTGCTGCTGTAATTCAACTTTGAAAAGTAATACAGAGATAATATCTCTTAAGATGTGCATACATTTTTTTGGCACCCCTGGTATGTATTCAAAAGATTTTTTATTTAAAATTTTTATTTTATTTATTTTTGAAACAGAGTCTAGCTATGTATCCTTGGCTGTCTTATAATTTGCTGTGTAGCCAGTCAGACCTTGAACTAGCTTTCTTCCTGCCTTCACCCCTCAAGTGCTGGAATCTTAGGCATGTGCCACTACACCCAGCTTATTTATTCAAATTCCTCCCCTCCCCTACACTTGGACTTTGAACCCAGGTCCTCGCACATTGCAAGTCCTCTACCACTGGATTGCAGCCCCAGCCTATTTTATTTTTATTTTTATTTTATTTTATTTTATTTTGAGTCATGGTCCTGCTAAATTATACAGGCTGCCTCTTACCTTGAACTTGTAACCCTCCTGCCTCCACCTCATGAGTTGCTGGGATTACAGATATGTGCTACCACACCTAGTCATTTATTCAGTTATTAAATTCATTCAGCATAATTATATTATCTGTTGTTGTTGTTAGGTGCTGTTGAGTTGGTATACAACTCATAGCGACCCTACCTACAACAGGCGAAACAGTATTGTTACTGCTTCTCTACTATTCATAGGGTTTTCAATAGCAGGGGTTTTTTTTTGTTTTTTTTAGTAATGGGTTTCAGGGCCCTTCTCCCAAGCCTTCAGCACTTGGTGTTCCCAGGCAGTGTCCTATCCCAAGTACTAACCAGGTCCGACCCTGCTTAGTTTCCTAGATCTGATGGGCTCTGATGCCACAGTGGTACAGCTGCAGGCAGTTGTGTTATCTAGTGCCATCTAATCAGTGCTATATACGTTAAATAGAATTTCTGTGATGATGGTTATGTTCTATGTCTGTCCTGTCTGCTGTGGAACACTAGCCACATGTAGCTGCTGGTCACTTGACATGTGACTGGTATAACTAACAAGTTTTTTAATTTTACTTTTTTAATCTGGGTGTGGTGACACATGCCTATAATCCCAGTGACTCAGGAGATGGAGGCAAGGGGGTTGCAAGTTCAAGGCCACAGGCTGCCTAGACCCTATCTCAAGATAAAAGAGTAGAAAATGGGCTGAGGGTGTGGCCTAACAGTAGAGCACCAGCAAAACATGGGTGAGGCTTCTAGTACTGCCAAAAACAAATAAATATTTTTAAATAAAAGTTATTGCTTTGTCTCATCTATTATTAATGTGAAATTACACACAAAGAAAAAGAAAATACCCATCCTCAAATCCATTAATATTCTAACCCAAGATCCTGCATAAAACTTAGTCAGTCCACTGTTTTCATAGAAAACAACTCAGGCCAAGACAGGTAAAAGGACAGGATTGGGAAAGAGCAAAATCACCTGATCGAGTCTACCCAGGAAGGCACCTGGTAGTGATTCAGAAGGGGCTGACAGGGTAAAGTTGCTGAAAGCCTCACATTGATAAGGTTCCAAGTAGAGACAAAGAGCAAGAAAACTCCCAAAGGCAGTGCATGCCAGCATGCCTGACTTCAGTTGATGAAAAGCTGGTCTCATTGAAGTGTTTTATGTAGTCTCCAGAATGGCTGTAGGAAGGGTAGACCAGCACCACTGGCCTCACCTATGCTAGCTAAAACCTTCTACTAGATGTGGACATGAATTTGCCACCATCAGAACCTAGGAGGCCCATGATACAGACTTGGGTGTAAAGGTTGCAAAGTCTTACTTGAGAGAGGACTCAAAATATAGAGACTATGTCAGAGAAGGAGAACTCAAATTTATCCTGATTGAGCCCTCTCAGTGCAGAAGAATATGTATTCCATCACCATTTCCCCTGCCTCATGAGGAATAATGAACTTGGTTGGGATGATTTCCTAAGTGTAGCTGATCCCCTGTCAGAGTTCTATATGCATGGAAGACCCACATTAGGAGAGGAAGATAACTCTTTGGGTTCTCAGGCGTTAGGGGTAATATTGGAAAGGGGTTAGGGTAATAGGGTGAATCACAGGAAATGAAGTCTCGCTTCAACAGTCCAGAGTACAGATTGTGTCCAGTTTCTTTCCTTCTTAGACAGGAGGAGAAAATGTAAATTTTATTTTAATTATATAGCCATATGTAGCTAGTTACTACTGTATCAGATAATACAGCTTTAAGTTTTTCCGTAGGGAGTTTGGTCTTTAAAATGACAGCATATCTCAATTTAAAATTTTGATTCTGTAGAAACCCTTGAGAGCACTTAGGATTTTATTTTGCTCATCATTGTGTCCTTAACATCTTATTCAATACCTAACATATAACTGAAATCTAGTAAATATTAGATGAAAGAATGGATGAATAATCTCTGTGCTTTACCTCTACTATAAAAAGTTAATGTAAATTGTACAAAATTTAAATGTTTTATTGCTATTATTTTATACTAATAATAGTATCTAACATCTGTGGAGGGCTTATGTTGTGCCAGTCACAATTGTAGGACCTGTGTGTTAATATTTTTACTCTTTTTTTGTGTGTTACTGGGGTTGAACCTGTGGCCTTGCACATGCTAGGCAAGTGTTTTAGTACTGACCTGCACCCCACCCCCTTTTTTATTTTTCACTTTTTATTGTAAGTCAGAGTCTCACTAAGTTTCATAGGCTGTCTCTGGCCTCAAATTCCCGATCCTCCTGCCTCTGCTTCCCGAGTTGTTGGGATTACAAGTGTGCACCACTATACCCAGCTAAGTTTTCTACTCTTAAAAATAAACAAACTAACTTTGTTGTAGGCACTTGTATTATACTTATTTTATAAATGAGGAATTTGAGGCTCCACAAGAGTAGTTAACTAACTTTCCCAAGGACATATAACTTATAGGTCATGGAACTAGAATCCATACTCTTTAACCACTTATCTGCTGATTCTGTGTAAATTGACAATTCTTAAGAAAGATGTATGCTGTCAGCTAAGACAGAACTCTTAACCAGGTAGGTAAGGGAGAGCTTCCTGTACTTGGACAAGTACTGTGAGTTTGCTTCTCTGCAAGTAATTCTTGACCTTCAGGTTATCTTCTAGTAATTTACTATTTTATTCATTACATTGTAGTTAGGGTCTACTATTAGGGTCTGCTAATAAAGGTTGCGCCTGCAGCTGTAGCCCTGTGGCATCCAATCCTGTCAGATCTCGGAAGCTAAGCAGGGTCGGGCCTGGTTAGTACTTGGATGGGAGACCTCCTGGGAACACCAGAAGCTGTAGGCTGGGAGAAGGACCTGGCAACCCCCTTCCAAAGATCAATCTGCCATTGAAAACCCTATGAACTGCAGAGAAGCACTGACGATAGTGTTTCCTCTGTTGTACAGAGGGTCGCTATGAGTCGGATACCGACTCGACGGCACCTAACAACAACAACAATAATAAAGGTTGCATTACCAAGTTCATCAGAAGATGATAACTTTTTGTGAGGCCTTCTTTACTTTGTTTATGAGGCAGTGTATGTCTGAATTTAGCTGCATGTTGGAATATCAGTTTGAATTCTTGCTTTTTTTTTTTTTTTTTTTTTTTTTTTTTTTTTTTTTTTTTTTTTTTTTTTTTTTTTTTTTTTTTTTTTTTTTTTTTTTTTTTTACATTTTTGAGACAGGGTCTTGCTAAGTTACGCAGACTGCCTCTGGTCTCGAACTTGCGATCCTCCTGCCTCTGCCTCCCAAGCCTCTGGGATTACAGGCATGCGCCACCGCACCCAGCTTGAATTCTTGCTTTTAAATTAGTTTTCACATACCAAGTGATGAGATGGATGTAATATATTATAGGAGAAATGATCTTCAGAACTTTATATTGTCTGGTTAGATTAACAAAAAGCTTGCAGTATACTTATAGCGGTATTATATAGTTATATCTAGATACTAAAAGACATTGAGCCTAATTAGGAAATTTATATTTATTAAGTTTTTCTGTGCCTGCAGCCATACCACTGTGGTGTCCGATGCCGTCAGATCTTGGAAGCTAAGCCGGGTAGAAGCTGGTTAGTACTTGGAATGGGAGACCACCTGGGAACACCAGGTGCTGTAGGCTTGGGAGAAGAACCTAGCAACCTACTCTCAAAAAACAGTCAGCCATTAAAAACCCTATGAATAGCAGAGAAGCATGACAGTAGTGTTTCATCTGTTGTACGTAGGGTCGCTATGAGTCAGACACCGACTCAGCAGCACCTAACAAGAACGACAAGAAGTTTTTCTATAGCCAATACTACTCTGTTTTTCATATGAAGGTACTAAAATATGTTTTTAGGATTTCAGAGTTAGAAGATAACTTACTGTAGGAAAATGAAACCCAAAGAATTTAAGTATATTGTCCAAGGACTTAAACATTGTGGCTCATTTATTCAACAAATATAAGTAATTAAGTACCTGTCATATTTCCAGATTCTGTAGTTTTAATATTAGCTTTGAGTGCATAATCCATACAAAAATGGACTTCTGTTCTCATGGAACTTACAATCTAATGGGGGAGATATATAATAACTAATGAGATCTAACAAAAAAGTTATAAAATCCAAAGCTCTCAAAAGTAAATAAACATTGTGTTGGCATCAAAAATACTGAGGAATGGAGAAAAGGCTGCTAATAAAGTGATTGGCAAAGGGCTGCCCAGACTTTTAAAGAATGGGAAGGAGCCCTCTGTTTAGCAGAAGCAGGGCAGCATTCCAGGGCTGGGGTTTAGCTCAGTTGGTAGAGCACTGCTCTGCATTCTCTGAGGACCCAGGTTTGGTCCCCAGCACCACAAAAACAGGCGAAGGACTTGACGATCCATTCCCGATGCAATCTCAAAACAATGAAATCTCAAGCCAATGAAGACCCTGTGAGGGTTGCTATGAGTCAGACTCAACTTGATGACCCCTAACAAGAAGAAGAAGAAGAAGAACAGCAACAGCAGGGCAGCATTCCAGGCTAGAACCTGCACAGGTGACCTGGGGTGAAAGTGGACATGACGCTATAAAGAAAGTGAAAGGAAAGCCAGTAGGCATTAAATCCCCAGCCAGTAGGCATTAAATTCAAATCTGAATCCTACCACTTAGACTACATTACCTTGTATAAGTCACTCAGTCTCTTCATACTTTTAAATTTTCTTATCTGATACTCACTTCAGCAGCACATATACTAAAATTCAAACAATACAGCAAAGATTAGAGGAACACAAAAGGCAAAAAAATGGACAGTGATGAAGATGATGAAAAAGAGGGCGAAGAGAAGAAAGTAGCAAATCAAAAAGCTGCTGTGCTTTCTGATAGTGAAGATAAGGAAAAAGCATCAGCAGAGAGGAATTAATTGTGTTGTCTCTGATGTTAACAACTTTGACAGTGATGTTGTATCAGACAAGTCAAGCAAAAAAGAGGTGGTAGTATCTGACAGTGAAGAAGTGGGGAAAGAAGAATTGTCTGATAAGAAGAATGAAGGGAAGGATCTGTTTGGGACTGACAGTGAATCGGGCAATGTAGAAGACAAACTTATTGGAGACATTTTGAGAATCTGGTGATGAAGAGGAAGAAGAATTTACAGGTTTTAATCAAGAAGATTTGGAAGAAGAAAGAGGTGAACCACAGGTTAAAAAAAAGATTCAGATTTTGATAATAACATAAAAAGAGGAAAACATAGGGACTTTCTGTCAGATTTTGAGATAATGTTGCAGCAGCAGAAGAGCATGAGTCACAAGCACAGATGTAATTGCAATGGTGGCGCCTTCATTAGTGATGCAGATGATGTGAGTGCCATGATTGTCAAGATGAATGAAGCTGCTGAGGAAGACAGTTGAATAATCAAAAAAAGCTAGCACTGAAAAAATTAACTTATTGCCCACTGTGGTTATGTACCTTAAGATGCAGGACCTTAAAGAAACATTTATTTATGGACAGTGATGTGATATCTGCCATCAAAGAATGGCTCTGACCTCTACCAGATAGAAGTTTGCCAGCACTGAAGGTGTGGGAGGAGTGTTGAAGATTCTGCAAGAGCTACCTTGTGTAAGCCAGAAGACCTGAAGCATAGTGGGATTAGATGAGCAGGGATGTATTTCTATAAACACCCCAAAGAATCAAGGTCCAACAAAGACATGGCAAGGAAATTAATCAATGAGTGGTCTCGGCCTATATTTGGTCTTACTTTAAACTACAAAGCAATGACAAGAGAAAAAAGGGAGCAGCGAGATCTAGAACAAATACCTCAAACGATGAAGACTGAGCAGGGCTTTTAGACCTGGAGATCTTGGATTCTGTGCCTGCACAAAGGTGCCAATGCCCTCAGACAAGGACTGTGTGATCAGACCCAAGTGGAATATGGAAATGGTTTTAGGCATCCTCCAAGAAAGGTATTAGTCGATGGGATAAACAGATAAGAATATTCATAGATATCAGGAAAAAAAGCAGATCTGCACATGCAGTGAAAATCAGCCTCAAAGGAAAGAAAACACCATTGTGACCTTGCCTGGGACCACCTCCCCGCTCTAAGAAATGCACAATGAACTCTTTGAAGAAAGAAGATATTTAAACTTTTTTTTATTGTGTAAGTAGTTTGGCTTGTATCAGATGTTGTCATAGGACTCAGGTGCATTTAAAACAGTTTGTTGTGTGTTTTGTACAGAAGAATAATAGTCATACTTCTACAAACTTTAAACAATAAAATTTTACACTAGTTAAATTTTTTAATCTATTAGATGGGGAATAACAGAAGCCATTTCATAGTTCATAGAATCATGAAAATTAATTACACACCTTGTACAAAAGGTGATTTAAAATAGAACATGGACTTAAATGTGAAATGTAAAATTCTAAAACTTTTAGAAGAAAATAATCATGATTTAGTAATAAGCAAAGTGTTCTTAGATTTGACACCAAAAGTATGAGCCGTAAAATGAAAAACTGATAAATTAAACTTCATCAAACTTCATTAAAACTTTCTCTCTGTGAAAGATCCTGTTAAGAACATGAAAAGACCATCTATCTGCAGAATGGGAGAAAATATTTGCAAACTACATGTCTGACAAAGGACTATTTATCTAGAGTATATTTAGAAGTTCATAAAAGTCAGTTTTTCTAAAAAAAAAAAAAAAGCTCCAATTAGAAAATAGGCAAAGACATGATAAAATGTTTTACAAAGAAGATATATAGAACACAAGCACTTGAGGTATTCAACCTCAGTCAAATGATGGAAAGGCAAATTAAAACCAAAATGAGACATTATTGTATACTTATTAGAATGACTAAAATTTTTTTTAAAAAGTCACAACAAGTGCTAGCAAAGATGTAGAGAAAATCCTAACAGATTACTGTTAGGTGAAATGGCATGGCCACTCCAGTAGCAGTTTGACAGTTTCTTTATAAACTATATAATCCACTAATTGCACTCTTGGGCATTTATCCTAGGGAAATGCAGTCCTATTTTCACACAAAAACCTGTTTTTAAATGTTTATGGCATATTTTTAATAAATAAACTTTTTAATAAAAGAGGTTCTGAGACCAAAAAAGAGTTGAAAACTGCTGCTTAAAAAACCACTAGATTCACCAAGGACGGTGGCATATGCCAGTAATAAGAGCGACTTGGGAGGCAGAGGCAGGATGATCACAGGTTTGAGGCCCAGTGGCAGCCTGTGTAATAAGATCCTGTCTCAATTAAAAAAAATAAAAAAGGGACTGAGGGTGCAGCTCAGTGGGAGAGTGCTTGCAAAGCATGCATGAGGCACCATGTTCAGCACCCTTAGTACCAAAACAACAACAACAAAAAAACCCCACTAGATTCTCTCATTAAATGAGGTAAAACATAGAAAACATCTGTTATCAGACATCTTGATAGGCTCAACAGTAACATAGTTCCTCACTTTTAAGACATTCCTTTTTTTTTACATTTTAACATTTTTAAAATCAAAAAGATTCTTGTCAGAAGAAGCTTTTCAGTGAGCAGGCAAGTAAATTGTGAAGTAGTAGTAGTCCTTCATACTTGGTATTTCTAGAATTTAACTTTTATTCAGTTACCATTTCCTTTGATACTATTAACACCACATGGGGTTAAAATTATAATTTGTGTCCCTGAGTGTTGCTTAAAATAAATGTCTATAACGTATCACTGTATAACAGTTTTGAGGTGAACAATTGTCTTAGTAGAAAATTTCCTGATGTGCCAGTTAATCCAAAAACAGCAACATTGTCAAATCTCTCAATCTCTAATTTCAAAATGGGGCAAGGTTGCTGTTACTAATTCATGCATCTGGGAGTGTATCTACCTGTCAAAAGTTTCTGGGTAATTTTTGAAGAAGCTATTTAACTTCTATCGGTATTTAATTTTCAAGGCTAACCTGGGCTATATAGCGAGATGCTTCCTTGTGAAACAAGTGGAAAGCATCATTCTGTGTGTTGAATCACGAAGAAAAGACCTATCGATGCTGTGCTCATAATTTCATGGGTTTTTATTGACACATATATATGTACATATACCATATGGTCATCACATCCTAGCACTAAAAGTAAAAGAGAGGAAACTAAGAACAACAATTGAATTTTAAAAAGAACTTTTTGCTAAGTAAGTGGGTGGCATACATGTGTCTGAGTTAGCCATTCAGTATGGTGCCAAAACAAATAAATACATTCACATTCTTTTGTGTGTGTGTGTGTGTGGTACTGGGGGTTGAACCCAGGGCCTCGCGCCTGCATGCTTTGCAAGTGCTGGACCACTGAGCTGTACCACCCATCCCATTTAAAAAAAATTTTTTTGAGACAGGGTCTCGCTAAATTACGCAGATTGCCTCTGGTCTTGAACTTGGAATCCTTCTGCCTCCGCCTCACGAGCCGCTGGGATTACAGGCTTGCGCCACCACGCCTGGCTTCATTCACATTATTTCTTGTGGGGGGAAAAGTGCTGGACACTTGAACTGACTGACACTCAAACAGCTTGCCAGAATGGATTGTGGTGGAGTGCTAAGGTACCACTGTATTTTGTACAATTAATATACTAATAAAAAATTTTTTAAAACTTGTGAATTTGGACAAATTCAGGAACTGCTATGTTTTTAATAAAGGGACTTTGATTTCACTTGTTTCACAGATAGTTCCTCCTCTCAAAGTTTTTAATTTTTTTCTTATTTTAACCTTTGAGCTATAAAGTAGGAAAAAAACCTTTTATTGTTTTTTACTTTAAAATTAATACATCTTATTTTTTATTTTAAATTACTTACGTAGATTGTCCTCAAAGGCACTTAATTGTTTAGTATATATTTGCTCCCAGGCTTTTTTTAAGTATAATTTAAATTAGAATTCTAGTTTACATACTAATATATGGTTTGTATTTTGTATTTGGGCATTTTTTCATCTTAAAAAAATTTTATCAATCTATCTTCAAAGGCCTTACTTTGTATAGTGCATATATATGTCTTTATTATCCATTTACTGAATATATGACTCTTCTAGCTTACATAGGTGTGTCATTTACAATCTGTCACATGATTTGTCGTATGATGTATAAATGGTTGCATAGACTGTCTTGGTTAATGTACAGTTTGGTTTCACTCAGGAAACTTTAAACTTTGCTACTTTGAAGTGGGGAAAATTGGGAAGCATTAGGAAAATAGGTTTCAAATATATCATTAAAAATAGAATTTATTGCTAGGCCTGGTGGTGCACACCTGTAATCCCAGCAACCTGGGAGGCTGAGGCAGGAGAATCATGAGTTCCAGGTCAGAGGCAGCCTGCATAACTTAGCAAGATCCTGTTTCAAAATGAAAGACTGAAAAATGGTCTGGAGTTGTAGCTTAGTGGTAGAACATTTGCAAAGTATGTGGGAGATCCTGGGTTCAATCCCCAAGTACCACAAAAAAAAAAAAAAAAAAAAGTTGATTTTTTAAAAACTTTGGGGTTTTTTTTGTGCTCCAAACTGAAAACAAACCTCCTTATCTAAAATACAGGCTAGATAGATAGGCACACATCATGTACCTTTTGTAGTTTCTGGAAGTAATGCTACCTTTAGGTTCAATACTTTCTAAAATTATTTTAGAAATAAAAGAAGAATAGAAGGTAAAAGAAGATGCTGGGATCTGAACGTGGTGTTGTTGAAGAATGGTTATCAGAATTCAAGGTAAACTGGATTGGGGATAAAAATGTATTATATGGTTCATGTCAGTAATTCAAAGAGTGAATATGTATTCTATTGGAGAAACGTACAAACACTGTGAAGTAGAAATAACAAAATATGAAATAACATTTCTCTAACAGTAATTTTTAAAACTACACAAATGTGAATAAGCCTGGGAGAGCTTATGTAAAATGAAAATAATTGTTAGGATTAATGAGAAGATAATTAAAATTTAAAATATATTCTATAAAGAGTGGGTACTTCCAAGCCAAGCTTTAATAAGGCACAAAATAGAATTCATGCCTTGTTTTTATAATTAAAAGTTTTGTAATTAAAAGTCAAATAGTTTTGATTGAAAGCTATGTAATTTATGAACACTATGGAAATAAATGTTTTATAAAAACAAGGGCGAGGATTGAAGCCAGGCACAATGGTGTATGCCTGTAATACTAGTGACTCAGGAAGCTGAGGCAGAAGGATTGCGAGTTTGAGACCTGAGGCATCCTGTATAACTCAGCAAGACCCTTACTCAAGATTAAAAAATAAAAAGTGGGCTGAGGGTCCACTCCAGTGGCAGAGCACTTGGAAAGTATACACAAAGCCCTGGGTTCAGCTCCCAAGTACCATAATAAAGAAAAAAAAAAAAGAATTGCAATATATCCTACTTTTTTTTTTTTTTTAGGCTAGATTAGTTTAAGGTGGCCTATTTCATTAAATCTATGTGACTTTAACCATTTATCATGGTTGAATGGTTAAAAGAATTTTATAACATCCTAGTTTATTAACTGTTAGGGTTATTTCTTATATTAGTTTTGCTTTTCCTATTTGACTTATAAATCATTTCAAAAAGCATTCATGTAAAATAAAGTTTCTGACTTCCAGAATGTTAAGTTCACTTTTTTTCTTTTTTTTTTTTGACCTTTGGTGGTTTCTTTTAGGCATTACCTGACACTCAGATCACCAATTACGCAGCGACTTTACACCGGAAAAAAACACTTGTACCAGCCCTCTACAAAGTTATTCAGGATTCAAATAATGAGGTAGGAAAATTCATAAGAAAAATAATTTCTATGTAGTAAAATGAAATATGTGTATTAAAACACATAAATGTAATTTTGGAGTTTTCTATCTTTACTAGTGGAACTGAAAAATTACTTTCTACTATTTTTCATTCTGATAGTTGCTTTGGCTTTCCCCATTCCCTGTCTTTCCAGATTTTAAAATGTTCTGGTGAAATTTTTTTCATGTTGAAAGCAATATATTTTGATTTTTTTATTTGAATGACCATCATCTCAATGTATTATTTATTTGATTTGAAAATTTCCTTTGTTGCCTGTTCTGGAAGCCAAATTTTAACTATATACTGGTTTAACTTCCTTTATTTTAATATTGCTTATTCTTTCTTTATTGATAATATAGTATATTTATAATCACTCTAAACAGTGAAATCAAGCTTAAAATCATGCTATTTATTAAACTTATCTTGAAAATGATCAGAGAAGCACAATTTAGTATAAATAGTCCAGATCAATAAACTTAGAATAACAGTTTCCTGTTATTCAGCCTTGTGATAGAAGGAAAAATTGCAGCTATTGAATCTATGTTAACTTATACCAAATACACACATTTTCTTTTCCCTTAACACAGTAGTATGACATATAGTTTTATCCCACTGGATTCATGTTTGCTTTAAAATGAAAATGAAAGGAACACACAGGAAAGTAGCTTCTTATCTTCCCAGATACAGCCTCCAAGAGTGCCTCTGCTGTGTACTGGAGTGAGTTTGAAGAAGTTCAGGTAATCATCTCCTAACCAGCAGCTTAACTTAAAAGTGCATCTTCATTTTTGTCCTATCACTAAAAGCTTGCTTATTGACCTCTTTCTTTCCTGTCTCCAACATTTGGATTGCCTGTCAGTTAGACTTGTATCTGTTGCTATGTTTAGCAGCAATTGCAGGACTCATTTGCTTCTTTTTCTCTTGCAGTGTATTTCTGAATGTTTTAAAACTTTAGGTATGGATAATGTATATGTGTGTACATATATATATCTCCTTCTTGGTCAGGGAGTATTCAGAATTTTCTGTTTGAATACTGAGTGTGTGTATTTCCTACCCCTTGTTTTGCACTATCTTAACATTTAAGCTTTGCTTATTAAAATTTGTTTTATGTTATTTAGATTGTAAGCTCTTTATGGGCAGTGGTCATATATTCTATATTTGTTACATCTCTAGAATATAGTATTTTATCATGTGCATGGTGAACATGTAATAAATATTGGTTGGGCTGGAGAAATAGGCTGCTTTCCTAGCATTTGTGAGGCCCTGGGTTCAATCTCCAGTATTTCCTAAATAAATGAATATTGATTAGAAGACGATGGAATACAAAAAGATCCAAAATGCTCTCATTTTTGTTAGGAATCACAAGGTACAAAAAATATTTTTCCTTTTTTAAATACCTTAAAAGCTGTGACATTTTTAAAAATTCTTATTACTTTTTTATGGGGTACAGAGTGATAGTTCAGTTCGATACACAGTATGCAATTATTAAATCAGAGTTGTTGACATTTTTCTTTCCATAAACATACAAAAACCTTTTGATTAACATGAATGATAATTGCAGGTATGTATGAGTTATAGTAGTTTTTTAAAGTTGCATATAGTATAATGAGATTCATTATGGGATTTTCATAGGGTTACATCTCGTATTTTGCCCTTGTTCTCTCCCTCTTTACTCCTGTGTTGCCCCCCCCCCACTTTTCTCTTCTTCCTCTCTCTCCCAGTAGTCCCCTCCCCCACTCATGATGGGTCCATTAGCATTTTCCTGTCTTAGATATGTACAATTATATGTGTTTATATTTATACATAGGGGTGTGTGTGTGTGTGTGTGTGTGTGTATATCTTTAGAATAGATCTAGCTCCCATATATGAGAGAGAACGACATGGTATATCTCTTTTTGAGTCTGGGCTATTTTGCTTAAAATAATACTCTTTAGTTCCATCCATTTTGCTGCAAATGGCATGATTTCATTCTTCTTTACTGCTAAATAGTATTACACTGTGTATATGTGCCACATTTTTAAATCTAATCATCTGTTGATGGATATCTGAGTCAGGTCTATACCCTTGCAATTGTGAAGTGTGCTGCAATAAGCATGGTAGTGCAGGTGTTCCAGTGGTATGATGACTTATCTTCCTTTGGGTATATTCTTAGAAGTGGTATAGCTGCATCATATGGTAATTCTATTTTTAGTTTTCTGAGGAACTTCCATACTGATTTCTGTAATCGCTAAACTAATTTACAGTCCCACCAGCAGTATAAACTGGTTCCCTCTCCGCATCCTCACCAACATTTGTTGTTTGTTTCATTCTGACTGGGATGAGATGGAATCTCAGTGTAGTTTTGATTTGCATTTCTCTGATGGCTAAGGATATTGAACATATTTTTCTTATATTTATTAGCCATTTATATTTCTTCTTTTGAGAACTGTTCAATTCCATTGCCCATTTATTTATTGGATTATTTGTTACTTTGGTGTTCAATTTCTTAAATTCTTTATATACCCTAGGTATTAATCCTCAGTCAGATGTGTAGGAAGCAAAGATATTCTCCCATTCTGTGGGCTCTCCTTTTACTCTATTAATTGTTTCCTTTGCTGTGTAAAAGCTTTTTAATTTCATTAGTCCCATCTGTCAATTCTTGGTGCAGTGTCCTGGGCTATTGGAGTCTTGTCAAGAAAGTACTTGCTTATGCCTATGTTGGAATGTGTTCCCTACATTTGCATCTAGTAGTTTCAAAGTTTCTGGTTGTATGTTGAGATCTCTGATTTGTTTTGAATTGGTTTTCGTATAGGACGAGAGATTTTGATTCTTCTACATATGGATATCCAGTTTTCCCAGCATCATTTGTTGAAAAGGCTATCTTTTCTCCAGGGTATCCTTTGGCTCCTTTGTTGAAAATTAGGTGGCTCTAGTAGCATGGGTGTATATCTGGGTTTTCTGTTCCATTGATCTTCATCCCTGTTTGTGCCAGTACCAAGCTGTTTTTACTACTATGGTCCTGTAACACAGTTTGAAGTCAGGTATTGTGGTGCCTCCTGCACTGCTTTTGCTGTTTAGGATTACTCTTATTACTTTATATTGTCATATTATTATGTGGAACATTGGAGTCATGGCTAAAAATTGAAAAATTATAACTTGAGATATCCAAGCTCAAGATCCAGCATTTAGGCTGGGTTTGGTGACTCACCCTTATTATACCAGCAACTTGGAGGGTGGAGGCAGGAGGTTCACAGGTTCAAGGCCAGAGGCAGCCTGTATAAATTAGGGAGACTTTGTCTCAAAATAAAAAATAAAAAATAGGCTTGAGGTGCAACCCAGTGTTAAAGCACTTGCAAAGTATATGCAGGGCTCTAGATTCAATGGCCAATTACTACACACACATACACACACACACACACACAAATAAGTGGATCCAGCATTCATTATTATCAGCGAGTTGCTAAAGCAGGTCCATGTTTCCATTCTTTCTCCTGCCAGTTCAGAAGGTTTTAATCATACGTTCAGACTTCAGAAAAACAGGATGATAAATTCTATAGAATCTCAAAACAGTTCTGGACTTTAGTCACGGGAGGGTCCTATTAAGTCTTGATTGTGTTATATTCTGAAATGTAATCAACTGTATATTTAGTTAACAAGAATTTATTTCAGAAAATAGTCATGCTATATTTAATATGAATTGGGAGTTATGACAATCTGTACAAATAATTTTGCTTTAAAGATATAAAAGTTCTTAAAGATACATATTTCCTAAAAGTTTAATAGATGCTGGGGTTTAGCTCAATTGGAAGAATGCTGTTCTGCAATCTCTGAAGCCCTGGCTTCAATCCCCAGCACCTCAAAAATGGGAGAAGGATATGACAGCCCACTCCCGAAACAATCAGCCATTGAAAACACAGTGAAGTCACTATGAGTCAGACATGACTCAGCCTCACCTAACAACAACAAGAAGTTTAATATTACATGTCATAGCCAACCTGTGTTGTAACTTCAATTTTAATCTCTAGACCAATGATTTTTATTTTTCTTTTTAAACTATCCGATCCCTTCGTCACTCTAGAAGTTCCTCCACTTTATACGAGGGTCCTCTGTCTGATGGGGGTCACTCCATCATTTTTTCACGTTTTAAATGCTCACCTTCTCCTCAGTACCTAAATTTCCATGGTTCATCATTATCGTCATTCCCTTGTAAAACATTCTTAGCTCTTTTGCCTCCTCTTCTCATAGTTCATATTCTTCAGGCAAAATCTTAACACTGGATAAAACCCAGATATCTGTGTTTTTCATACCAATATCTGAAAAGAAAACAAAATTTGTTGACTTTCTCATCTTCAAATGCAGGACTACAAATCTCAAATGAGCACACAATATGTAGCCTTGCAGCTTTTACTTCCTTAGTGTACTGTCCCACTGTTCAATTTACACTTTTGCTCTCCTCATACTCTCACCCTTCTTCCTCTCCATTTTTAGCTTGCTTTCTAAGTTATTCAAAAAGAAGAAGCAAATAGTTGGGCACTCTCTTGTTTTCTCATTTGTATCTGTCACTCAGTGAGCATCTCTGCTTACGCTCTTGTCCTTTTTGCTGTTCAGTAGGTGAAACGGCAAACAACCATATTACTTTTTAAAAAGCACCTTGCCTGCAATTATCTGCCCCCATTTCCTATTTACAGATGAGCTGTTTTTTTGTCTCTGTTTCTTCACCTTATGTTCTTTGTTGAACCCACTCAAGTTAGGCTTGTTGTTGTTGTTAGGTGCTGTTCGAGTTGAGTCTGACTCATAGCAACCCTATGTACAGCAGATTGAAACACTTTTCAATTCTGTGCCATGCACATGATCTTACTTACGTGTAAGCCCATTGTTGCAGACACTGTGTCAATCCATCTGGTGGAGGGTTTTCCTCTTTTGTGTTGACCTGCCACTCTCCCAAACATGATGTCTTTCTCCAGGGATTAATCTCTCCTGACTACATGTCCAAAATATGTAAGACGTAGTGTGGCCATTCTTGCTTCCAAGGAGCACTCTGGTTGCACTTCTTCTAAGACAGATCTATTGGTTCTTTTGGCAGTCCATGGTATATTCAATAGTTGTATCCAGCACCATAATTCAGAAGCATCAATTCTTTTCCTGTCTCCCTTGTTCAATGTCCAGCTTTCACAACCATATGATGCCACTGAAAATACCATGGCATGAGTTAGATGCACTTTCGCACCTTCGTCTTGAATGTAACATCTTTACTTTTCAACGCTCTAAAGAGATCTTTTGCCACAGCTTTTCCTAGAGCAATGCTTTGACTGCTGCTTCCATGGGTGTTGATTATAGAGCCAAGCAAAGCAAAATCTTGGACAACCTCAATCTTTTCTCCATTTATTGTGAAGTTGCATACTGACCCAGTTGTAAGGATTTTTGTTTTGTTGATGTTTAGTCGTAACCCATATTGAAGGCTATGATCTTTGATCTTCATCAGTAAATGGTTTAAATCCTCTTCACTTTCAGCAAGCAGAGTTATGTCATCTGCATAGCACAGGTTGTTAATGAGTCTTCCTCCAATCCTGATGCCTCATTCTTCCTCATAAAGTCTAGCTTCTTGAATTATTTGCTCAGCATATAAATTAAAGAGATATGGTGAAAGTATACAGCCCTGATGTACCCCTTTCTCAACTTTAAACCAGGCAGTGTTTCCTTGTTCTATTCGAACAACTGCCTCCTGATTCACGTACAGATTCCTCATGAGCACAATTAGGTGCTCTGGTATTCCCATTTTCTGAAGTGTTAGGCTTGGGTCTCCATTATTTCATACAAAATGTTCTCAGTATGTTCATCACCATCTCTCAATAATTATCAAGTCAAACAGTGTTTGCTTAATTTGGGAAAGATGTCAGTTACTCTTGTTTTTTTAGTTTTAACAGATACCATTGGCAAATTTTAACAGTCTTATTTTGTCGTTGTTTCTGATTAAAAATTACTGGATTGCCAGCATCCCCCCCTCCTGAACAGAGGAATCTTTTTAGAAACTATGTTTTTTCTATTTTTATTTAATTTAATTAATTTATTTATTTATTTATTTATTTGGTCCTAGCAGTTAAACCCAGGGCTTCAAGCATGCTAGGCAAATGTTCCACCTCTTAGCTGCAGCCCCACTTCCTTATTTTATTTTTTATCTTGAGCCAAGGTCTTGCTAAGTTGCCCAGGCTGCCTCTGGCCTGGAACTTGTGATCCTCCTGCCTCTGCCTCCTGAATAGCTGGTATTACAGGTGTGTTCCCCAATTTCTGGCAAACTCTGGATTTTTTGTTTTTGTTTTTGCCGTGCTTAATTAAACTACAGTGTCCTATATGCCAGTGTACCTCTTACTACTGAGAAAGGAAGGTTAAATCTTGTTAATAGAAACCCATTGTAATTGTATCATGGCCCATAAAACTTAGAGAGGGCAAACTTTGGTGAGTCTTTTACTAAAGAGGAGAGTGAATTTGAATCATAATTACATATTTTTTAACAAATAAATTTATGAGAGCTGCCACAATCTTTAATTCCTCAGAAGAACTGATAAGGGCTGTCAGCATTTAAGAAAGATACCAGAAGTTCACTATTTTCAAAGGTTTATTACATGTTCATTGTTGGTTACTACATATAATATATTATTTGTAATTAAGTAAGCTTCACTCCACTTTATTATAAGAAACATGGTAGAGTGCAAATATCAACTTGATGTTAGCATCTTCCTCCACCATAAACTTCTGTGACCTTTGACAAATTGACTGGCCTAGACTTCGGTGTAAGGGTATAGTTGGAATATTTTTTTAAGATTTTTAAACTATGCTCTGATAGTAATTTCACATAAAGGGTTTAGTATTTACTAGATTAGGGTGTGTTTGTCTGTGTAAACTTTTTACACTTTAGAATTGTTCTTCAAGAACTAAACTCTACTTATCTAAATATTAACTGTGCAACTGGCATAGATATATTGACTTAATTTTACCACTATAAAAATAGTGGCTTTATTCTAGAGTGTTGGATATTATAGACCTGTAACTACATTTAAGTAGGTCTGTAAATATAAATGTTATTTTAGTCATTTAGAATAGAAGTAAGCATATGAAGTTACTGTACTATTTTTAAGAGTTAGTGTTAAATTGTAATTTAAAAGTTACTTTATAGTTTCTATTCAGTTTTTTATATGCATTTAAAAGTCAAAGCTAGTTTTGTTCAGTCTGCAGTTACTCCAGCAAAACCACTTTGAGTTGGTAGTATGTGTAACTGTTCATTTCCTTTAGTTTTCAAGGTCATTAAGACCCTCATAAGTCATTTCAGAGGTAGCATATGAATAATTAGCCAATTAAACATTGGAAGAGCTATTTGCATATACTTTTCTCCCTTTCAAGATCTTTCAAATGAATATATTAAATGAAATTTTAAATCTGTTTTAAAACAAAGATAATCAGATTGTTTTACTTGTATGTATTTAAAATGTGAGCTGGAATTTTGTATAGCAAAATCTCTTCATCTAGTGAATGATATAAACTTTGTTAAATCATAATCTTGAGATTTAAGTTTATTTTTAATAAGATCACTTAAAATTATTTTATTCGAGTGGAAAACTATTTTAAGTGGAGAATAGTAAGTGTTGGTAAGGACAAAAGGGGAAAGTCACCAAATGTAAATGTAGTATATTAGCTAAAGGACCGATTATCAAATAAATTTAGTAGTGCCATACGGTAAAAGGTATGGAGATATTATATGGCACAGAGCATTTCATATAATTAGTATATTAGTCAGTTTAATATGTGGTCTCTTTACATAAATACAGATTAAAGGCTTTGATTGAATAAACTCAAAATATGGAGACATTATGTTCAGAATTTATTTTTAAAATGTGAAAATATATGTGTCTTTAAAAACAAAACAAAACAGTATAGCCAAAAGAATGGAAATAACTAATGCCCTTTTTTTCCTTTTAGCTCCTGGAGCCTGTCTGTCACCAGCTATTTGAACTCTATCGTAGCTCTGAAGTTCGACTTAAGAGGTTCACACTGCAGTTTTTGCCAGAATTGATGTGGGTTTATTTACGGCTTACAGTTAGCCGAGACAGACAGAGTAATGGCTGCATTGAAGCACTTCTGTTAGGAATTTACAATTTGGTAAGTCAAAAATAAAGTGCTGGGGTTTAGCTCAGGTGGTAGAGAGCTGCTTCGCACTCGCTGAGGACCTGGGTTCAATCTCTAACACCGAAAAAAATGGGAGAAGGATGTGGCAATCCACTCCCAAAGCAATCCCCAAAAAACAATCAGCCATTGAAAACTCTATGAGGGTCGCTATAAATATCCCAACTTGATGGCACCTAACAACAAGTTGAAAGTAATGGTTTGGGAAATTTAAAGTATTTTTAAAAGCCCTCTTAAATAATGTTTAGGGAATGTTTAGAGAAAAATAAGTTGAAAAATTTGTTGAATAATTTATTTGACCTGAGTACAGAGATGAGTTTGGGAGAAGGACCTGACAACCCACTCCCAAAACACAATCTGCCATTGAAAACCCTATGAATAGCAGAGAAGCAGTAACAATACTGTTTCACCTGTTGTATGTAGTGTCTCTATGAGTCGAATAATGATGAGATGGCGCCTAACAACAACAGAGATGAGTAATGATAAGCATTTATAAAGTAGGTGAAACATATATATTTGATAGTATTGTTAATGTCTTATTAATCATTTCTTCAAAGTATTTTATTTGATCAGTGTTCATGAATGCTTTCTATATATGACATGAATTTGGAAACTGAAAATACAGAAGACTTAGACATGGTACCTGCTTTTAGGGCAACTTCTGCTAAACTAGAGAAGATATATTTACAGATGACTAATAATGCAAGGTTTGTATGGAAAGAGGATCATAGAGAGAAAATCAAATATTGACTGGAATTCTGACAGGTTTTACTGAGAAAATGGCATCTAAGCTGGGCATCATGAAAAGATACAGTCATGACAGGTTTGAGATTAGAAGCAGGTGAGATTTCAGGAAGAAGTAATCAAATGAGCATAAGCAGAAACACAGGAAAATCAAGTTGTATTCTGGAAAAAGGAAGTAATTCTGTTTGAAGCACAAAATATATACGCAAGCTAGGAAAGATGTTTTCATAATAGTCTGAGAGAGTCTTTTTAACACCAAGTGTGGTGGTGCTAGCACAGAAGCAGTAGGATCACTACAAGTTGGAGGCCAGCCTGGGCTACATGGCCAGTTCTAGGCCAGCCAAGGCTATATAGCAAGACCCTGTCTCAAAAACAAACAAACAACAACAACAACAAAAGACAAAACAAAAAAAAATCTTTTCAAAGTCAGGAGTTTAAGTTTTCTTTAATATGAATTGGGAAAACAGTTACAGAGTTTTAAGCAGCAGAACTGTATTATATGTTAAGAAGATGAATCTAGTGGTTGTATCTTGGAATTACACACTGAGCTTAATCACCACGCCTTACATTTTGAAGTCTACATCCATAATTGAAAAAAGTAGGGAAAGAATAAATGGGATTTCTGTTTTTCTGAGGGGAAAATTTCAGTTAAGGGGAAAAGTTCAAAGCACTGTTATAGCATATTATAGTTTTATACATCTAAGTAACCACACAGTGGAAACTGGAAGGAGAAAAGAAACCACTAACACTGTGGAGTTGCTAGGGCCTTACATGGAACTTATAGTCTGAGACTTGATTACTTCTCTAAGACTTTAGAAAATGAAGAACTTAAAAGGCTACAAGGACTATAGGAGGCAAGGTAGAAAGGTCGGGGAGAGTTTGGAAACATGGGAACATCTATATAAGACCCGTCTGAATATTTGGGCAGGTAGGCTCCTTTTCTTATGTAATACAAGGGAACAAAATACTACTACATTGTATTTACACCCTATGTACCCTGTACAAAATTGGATAATTACCTGAACTCATTGAATTGTAAATTTTATGAATATGTCTTAGAGTCTTTGGAGGAGAAAGATTGAGAAACCAGTGGCCCAGTGACATAAAACTTACATATCTATTTAGTTTTAGGATATGTAATTTGCTTTTGTAAATTTCCAATTTAACGTATAGAGTTTTTCCCCGTAAAGGGTAGTTTGATCATAACAATTTGATATAGCAACTTATAAATTTATTAATAATTATTTAATATATTGTGTATTTGATACTACACTGTTTATGAAACTCTTTCCTTCTAAGGAATTCTTAAGTACCTTAAACTTCTTGTTTTTTTTTTTTTTTCCTCATGGTGCCCTGTTTGGGACATTTGTATTGAAATTTCTGTCTTCTGAAGTCTTGTATTTTGTATATTCAATATACTTTTAAACAAATATTCTGCCTAGTAAAGTTTAGTTTTATAGTTGAAAGGTAATAAAGTACTGGAAAATGGATTCTCATGATAAATAAACATTCGTCTGTATCATACTCACTCCTTTATGTCTTAATCATTAGAAAACATTTTTATCAGTAGAAGTCTCAAGGAAGAAGCATGGGTTTTACAATCACTTGTATTCAGTTCAAAACTGTGCTCTGCTACTTATTTGCTATTTTAAATTTGAGCAACTTATTTAATATCATGATTTCAGTTACATTCGGTAAAACAGAAATAAAACACTGTTAGTAGGATTGAAAACAATTTGAGGAATCTAGCCTATTGCCTGAGGTGTTTAATAAATTAAATACTTTTATTATCATAATTAAAAGTACTTTATGAAAAATTAGTCTAGGAATAAAATTCTCTACTTGGATAACTTGTTTTTTTCTTTTAAGGCAGGGAATTTGTTTTATATATCACTGTTTTCTATAGTGCTTACCACAGATAGTAAATGTTTGCTGATTTAATAATTGAGGTTAGTGTTTAATATTATGCTATCACTTTTGCTAATTTATTTAGTATAATAAAATTCAATAATGAGATAAATGAAACAAAAGTACTTTGCAAAACAAATTGGCATGTTGTTGGTGTTACTTGGTATTATGATTTAATTATCTTTGTTGTTGTTGTTGTTGTTGTTAGGTGCCGTCGAGTCAGTATCCGACTCATAGCGACCCTCATAGGGTTTTCAATGGCTGACTATTTCGGGATTGCCTTGGGAGTGGATTGCCAGGCCCTTCTCCCATTTTTGTGGTGCTGGGAATTGAACTCGGGACCTCAGAGACTGCAGCGCAGCGCTCTACCAGCTGAGCTAAATCCCAGCCCCTTAATTATCTTTAGATATTAAAATATTATACTATATCAAAAATATTATACTATAAAAAATGCCCAGCTCTAGGTAAGAAATGAAGCCTCAGGCTTCTGACTTCTTTTAATTCCCTTGATATCTATGCTATCCTCTATCTGCGGTTCTCATTTTTTCTTACCACATTGGATTTTTTCTATATACTCATTTCACTTTTTTCCTCTTTTTCCTAGCATTTCTTTTTTGCTTCAAATAGCCCCAGGAGGAGTTTCACATTACCCTCAAAAAGTTTCAACATACTTTTGTGCACATACTCATGAAGATAAATCAAAAGTATTTGGCTTGATTTGAAATTTCAAAATTAAAATGTTTTACCTAACTTAAATCAGGCCTGTTCATCTTAGCATAAGCATTCATTGAAGTACAGTGGACCAGATGTAGTGATAACTAGTTTGAGAACAAAGAAATTGCATGAGCTCTCTAGAGACCTTTTTCTGCTCAAATTAGAGGCATGGTCTTTGTTCACATATAATTGATACTCTCGTGTGACATAATACTCTTAGAAATGAGCCCTATTGGGAAGTTTTTTTGAGGTTTGTGTTTTGGTGATGGTAGTTGTTACCATTTTTTTTCTTTGTGCTGGGCTGGTACTTAGTCTCATCCAGGTCTACTAAGGACAGTCTTCTCTCCCTGGATTTTATGCCAGTTATATGCACTAACATGAGTTATAAAAGAAACAGACAAAAATAAGGCAGTGGGGAAAATGAGAAATGTAGCAGCATTTCACTCCTCACTGTTGTCTGTAAGCAGATATTTATCAATACCTGAGAAAGATTGGAGGTACCAAAGACTGGAGAATTGAAGGACACCATTGTCCTTTTTATAAGGAGAAAAAAAGTACTTTTGAAAAATCACAAGGAGCTGAGCATGGTAGTGCATGCTTGTAATCCAAGCACTCAAGAAGTTGAGGCAGGAGGATCATAAATTCAAGACCAGCCTGGTCTATGCAGGAAGTTTTAGGCCAGCCTGAGCTATGTAGGGAGTTTCAGGCCACCCTTGGCTGCATAGTGAAGACATCTTGTCTCAAAAAGAAAAAAAAAAAGGAAAAATTAAATATAACAAGAATTTTCTTGCAGCTCAGTAGAGATTATCTAAATGTGAATTAATTTTTAATCACTTAGACTAACCCTGATTATGTTAACATGTAGCTTATTGCAAGTCAGTTCTTTATTGTTGGACTTTGATTCATGATTCATTCTTAGCCGGGTGCAAGGGTACACACCTGTAATCCCAGCAATTTGGGAGGTGGAGACAAGAGGATCGCAGGTTCGAAGCCAGAGGCAGCCTGCATAATTTAGGGAAGACCTTTTCTCAAGGAAAAAAAAAAATAAACAATGGACTGGGGGTGCAGCCCAGTGGTGGAGCACTTGCAAAGTATGTGCGAGTCCCTGGGTTCAACCCCCAAGTACCACAAAAAAAGAAAAAAAGATTCATTCTTAAATGTTTTCACTGTAAAATAGAGGGTAACAGACAGTGGATGTGTTAATTAGCTTGATTGTGGAAATCATTTCACAATGTAAACATACCAAAGTATCACATTGTACACTATACGTAATTTTTCTTTGTCAATTATACCTCAATAAAGCTGGAAGAAATTTCATTATGCATTAAAACAGTGTGTTTTTCTTGTTTTAGTAAGTGTGGATCTCTTGGCTATAAGACTTCATTATAATGTTTTGCTCATTGATGTTTCTAACAAAAGGTCTAATCACTTTTAATCTCCCTGTTCTGTGTGTGGGCTGGGATTTAGCTCAGTTGATAGAGCACTGCTCTTCAGTCTCTGAGGTCCTGAGTTTGATTCTCAGCACTGCAAAAATGGGAGAAGGACGTGGCAATCCACTTCCAAGGCAATCCTGAAACAATCAGCCATTGAAAACTCTGAGGGTCGCTGTGAGTCAGACATGACTCATGGCACCTAACAACAACAACAACAACAACAATTCCATGTGTAAATTTAACAAAAAACTTGATTTTTGTGCCTGCCTCTTGTCTTCACTGTCATATTCAATTTGATTTAGTGTAGTGCTGTGTTTAATATCTCTATGGATTATTGCTCAACTATCAAAGGGTACAAAATTGCTAATAAGTTAGGAAAGATATGGTATGGTATAATATTTTTATATATCATGACTTCTAAAACTCTTCCTCAATTGCTAATGGTATATTCTATAAATTAAGAAAGTAATTATTATTTCTTATAGATCTGAGATTATTTCATTGTCTTTGTGTATTTTTTCGCTATAGGAAATTGCTGATAAAGATGGAAACAATAAAGTGCTGTCTTTCACTATCCCTTCCTTATCCAAACCCTCAATATACCATGAAGTAAGTAACATTGTAAAGGTGGAATTGTTTAAAATTATTTTGAATAAGTGAGAAAAAATCAATTTTTTACCAGAGGTAAATGTTCCTAACATATCTTTACTAACTTGTTTCTTAAAACTAGATGTTACTAGTAATGTAGGAATCAGCTGTGTCAAGAGAGGCAGAAAGTAATTAATGGAAAATCTTCCTCTCATTCTTACTTCTTTTTAAAAATGTTCCTGTCAGTACTATTTTCAACTTATTACTTTTTTAAAAATTAATTTTCAAGTATATTCTTTAATTTTTAAAGTCTTCTGTGTTAATTAGAAATTATCTTTGTTAGACCAGGTGAGGTGGCACATACCTGTAATCCCTGTAACTCGGAAGTGGGAGTGGAAGCAGAAGGAGCACAAGTTCAAGGCCAGAGGCAACCTGTGTAATTTAGAGAGACCCTGTCTCATGATAAAAATATAAAAAAGGAGCTTGGGGTGCAGCTCAGTGATAAAGCGCTTGCAAAGTATGTGTGAGGCCCTGGGGTCAGCCTCTCAGCACTGGAAAAAAAAAAGAAAGAAATTATCTTTGTTAGATTGATTTGCTTTTATTGTTCTTTAGGAAAATGACTACTTAGAAGAATGTTAACACTGTTGTATTTCAATGTAAGGAATCTAATTGACACATTCTAGCTGCTTAATTACATTATACTTTTTTTGCTTATATTTATTTGGTTGAAGAATGTTAGAACACCACCGATTATGTAGGTAGATCATGCCTATTAAGCTGAACCCTTTCTTCCTGCTCTCTTTAAATAAAATCCAATAATCAAATGTGCTATGAATCAAACTTGTGGTCTCTAATGGCCTTTGGTACATACAGTTATAAGGAAAGCTTTAAAGAAACTTGTTCCATAAAACTATATTCCATTTGTCAAGTGCGATGGCTCACACCTGTAATCCCAGCAACTCAGGAGGCAGAGGCAGGAGGATCACAGGTTCAAAGCTAGAGGCAGTCTTTGTAACTTAGTGAGACCCTGTCTCAATATAAAAAATATAAAATGGGCTAGGGGTGCAGCTCTGTGGTAAGCCACCTGCAAACCTTGTGTGAAGCCCTGGGTTCAACCCCCAAGTACCATAAAAAATAAAAATAATATATTCCATTTTTTATCAGCACCCAGTATCCTACTTGTCTAAAGCACTGGGCAGCTATTAATTTCTTAATTAGGTTCCCTGGAACTTTGTTTTGCATTGAACATAGAATTCTACTTAGCCAGGATTCATTTTAGCATAGAATGTTTCTGAGTAATACATTTTAATTAAGTTCTTTATATCATGTTATGAGATAAAATGGAGGTTAGTGAAGCACTAATGAATGGATGATTCTTCTAACTTGAAAAACATGAAGTCAATTATGTCAGTATTAAAGAGACTTTTGATCACAGTCTTCAGTATTGTTTATATTGCATAATTATAAGAAGTTGTATTCTGAGTTGTTGTTAGGTGCTGTCGAGTCGAGTCCGACTCATAGCGACCCTATGTACAGCAGATCGAAACACTTGCCGATTCTGTGCCAGGCAAACAATCTTATTTATGTTTAAGCCCATTGTTGCAGACACTGTGTCAATCCATCTGGTGGAGGGTTTTCCTCTTTTGCGTTGACCTGCCACTCTTCCAAACATGATGTCCTTCTCCAGGGATTGGCTGGGATTTAGCTCAGTTGGTAGAGCACTGCCCTGCAGTCTCTGAGGTCCCGAGTTCAATTCCCAGCACCGAAAAAATGGGAGAAGGGCCTGGCAATCCACTCCCAAGGCAATCCCGAAATAGCCATTGAAAACCCTATGAGGGTCGCTATGAGTCGGATACTGACTCGACGGCACCTAATAACAACAACATTCTGAGTTATGGAATACAAATTACAATTGATTTATTTTTAATCCTTAGTCTTTCCAGCAACTTTTCTTACTCTTAACTTAGAGTCATTCCATAATTATTTTTTTCTGTAGTTCTGGGGGGTTGAATCCAGGACCTCATGCATATTTTGCAACACCTCCCAAGTTGCTGGGATTAGAGGCTCTCCACAATCTTTCAAAAAATAAGACAGTATATTTTTAGTTTTGCACATACATATAAATTACAAAAGAAGCTATAGAATGTATATAAATAAAAATGGAAAAGATTTTAAAAGGCAAGAATAAATTATTTGAAATTGCCTTTTATTTAATCCAAATTAAATGTGATTACATGATGATACAGATTTTTACTTCATTTTAGAGACATTATCTAAAATATTTTATTTTTGTAGCCCTCAACCATTGGATCCATGGCTTTGACAGAAGGAGCATTGTGTCAGCATGATCTTATCAGAGTTGTTTATAGTGATCTTCATCCTCAGAGAGAAACATTTACTGCACAAAACCGGTAATGCTCAAAACTGTAGATGGTAACAACTGTGAATTTATGCCTAATAATTAACTATAATTACTTTAGTTCAGTTTGATATAAGAGTCCAAAAATTAAATACGTCATACTAGTGAAATATATCATAGTACAGATTTAATATCCCTAATCTGAAAATCAAAAATGCTCTAAAAACTGAAATTTTTTGAGCACTGATATGACACCACATGTGGAAATTACTACCTCTCACCTTATGTGATTGGGACACCATCAAAATGCTAGTGTTCTAAAATACTGTATCAAATTACCTTCAGGCTGTTTGCATATGATATATATGAAAGAAATGAATTTCTTGTTCAGACTTGTGTCTTATCCCCAAGATGTTTCATTATACTTACGTAGACATTACAAAATCTGAAAAAGTCCAAAATGAAACACTTCCATTCCCAAACATTTTGTATAAGGATTGTTCAGCTTGTAATGGAATCCTCATCTGTCTAATGCTTGGTAGTATATTATGGTCATTCTGTATAAAATCAATGTAAAAACAAAAAGTGTGGGTGTGGAGGCAGCCAAACCTGGATTCTTGTTCTAGTACTAAAGTTTAGAAACTTGTCCCCTCGTGCAGATTGTCTACTCTGTGTTCCTTGTTTTTTTTTCCATCTTAGAATGGGATTAGTACCTGAAGTTAGACAAACTGAAAAGTTTGAGGGCACGGTACCAAGACTTCCCTCATTTCTGACAGCAACTGAAAATTTTGGGGAAAAGGGTCCCCAAACACCCTGTTTAATAATTTGCTAGGAGGAGTTTCAGAAGTCAACAAAAACCATTATCCTCACAGTTGTGGTTTATTATAGGGAATAGATGCAGATTAAAATCAGCCAAAGGAGGACTGGGGATATAGTTCAGTGGCAATGCACTTGCCTAGGATGTGTGAGGCCCTGGTTTGTTACCTAGCACTGGGGGCAAGATAGGGGGAGACCACATTGTTGAAAATCAGCCAAAGGAAGAGATGAATAGGGTAGAGTATGGGAGGATTCCAAATACAAAGCTGTCCTTTCCCATGGATTCAGGATACATTATCCTTCCAGCATCAGTGTATGACAGTACACAAGACAGTATTGCCCTCAAGAGAAGCTCTCTCAAGCTATGGTTTCCAGAATTGTTATTGAGGCTTCATTATGTAGGCATGATAGAGTGTGACCTGGAGCCATTACCATCCTATCCTATTTTTGTTTAGGCCAGGCTGAGCATAGGTTATTTCAAAGAATCAAAGGCTAGACTTCTCTTTGAAAGAAAAGGGAAAGGGAAAGGGAGGGGGAAGGACCAAAAAACCCAATACCTTGGCCTCTCCATATTATGAACAACAGAAATTAATTCCTCCCAGTGCTGAAGGCTGGGAAATCTCAGATCAAAGCACCAGCTGATTCCCTGTCTGGTGAGGGTGCATGGTGGATGGGTCCTTCTAGCTATGTCCCCATATTGTGGAAGGGTTGAACAAGCTCCCTCAGGACTTTTGTAAGGGCACTAATCCCAGTTCTGAAGAAGGAACCCTTATGACCTAATTATCTCTGAAAGGCCCCATCTCTTACTTAGGTTTTAACATAAGAATATGAGGGGAGCAAAGACATTCACACTATAAAAACTACAATGAATATTCGTTTATAGTTTTTGTATGAACATATATTTTTTGTTCTTCTTGACATGAACCTGCGAGTAGAATTTCTTGGTCATATGATAATTCAACATTTAACTTTTGGGGAACTGTCATAATCTTTTTAGAATAATGTAACATTTTTTATTCCCACCAGCAATGTATGAGACTGCTAGTTTCTCCATACCCCCACCAACACTTTCCATCTTTTGATTATAGACACCTTAGTGGTTATGAAGAGTAATAACCTCATTGTGCTATTTTATTTTTGCAGTATACTTTCATAGTCAGTATATCAGGAATATACACATTTTTTCCAAAATTAAATGGACATCAGCTCATTAATAAACACAATTTATTAATGAAAACTCCAATCTCCAACTCCTAACTCTTCCATTTCCCCTTTCCCAGATTTAATGACTTTTTCCCCCACACACACCATTTAGCAATCAATGCCTGGTTGTTTGATTGTCACAAGTGAGTGGTGGGAGGGCTACTTCAGATATCTAGTGTATAGAGGTCAGGAATGCTACCCAGCATTGTCTCTGATCCATGAGATAGCCCCTAACAACAAAAACTTATATGGCACAGAATACTAATAGTTTCAGGATTGAGGAAACCTGATTTGAACTGATTGTTTTGATATCTACCTCTGCATCTTTGAGTAATTTGCTGCCTCTTAAGTATTTAGTTTGGTGCATGATCTAATAATGTGTCTCTAAAAGGCAAAGATTTAGCTCTTCCTCATCATCTTATCTTCTCAATGTAGTTATGTTGTAATTGTAGAGAGTTCATTATTCAGATGTCTCATTATTATAAATGACCGTGGTTCATTCAGAAATATTTAGTGGTGAGCTTTGTGGTTAACTGATTACTTTTCCTTTCCTTCACACCTTTTTGTTTTCATTGGAGTTCATAATTATCTTACTTTTTTCTTTCTTCCTTTCCTCCTTTCTTTCCCTCCCTCCCTCCCCCCCTTTCTTTCTTTCTTTCTTTCTTTCTTTCACCTAAGTGCTTCATAACTCAACTCTTGCTTTTTTTAAATCAACTGTCATCTTTCAAGGTCTTCTTTCATATCAGTTAATCCTCTCAATTTCATCTTTATGGAAAAAAAGGGATCCAGAGCCCTCTGACTTCCTTTGATCTGGACTGTGTTGCCCTCTTTGCCTGGGGTAGAGTTATCTTGGGATCTCCCTTCACCATTATCCTTGGAATTTCCTTTGCTTGTTTCCTGTGTAGATTTGTTTCCTATATGCTACCTCTGCATTTGTTGTTCCTAGGGTTCTGAATTGTTTCGTGAGTAGATTGCCAGGTCCAACAACAACAGGATTCTAAAATTTCACTGTGATGTTTCTGGTGTAAGCTTATTTTGCCCATTATGCTGAGTACTGGGTAGATTTTTGACTTGGAAATTTATGCTCTTCGTAGTGGGAATTTTATTAACTGTTTGTTGTTAATTAGTTTGGCCTCTTCATATTATTGTATCTGTCATCTGGAGCTCTTATTATTTGGATGTTGGACCTCCTGGAGTTGTAGCGTTTCCTTTTTTATTTGCTATTTTTTTTTTCTTTTCGCTTTACACGTTGAGATATTTTCTCCACTTCATTCAGCATTGCTTTTCTTGAATTTCTGATTCTTGCAGTCATGTTTTATATATCAAAAGCTATTTTATTCTCTAAATGATTTTTAAGTAGATTGATTTTTTCCAAAAAATTTATAACTTCTATTTTTGAGAATGTTAATAATTTGCTTTATTTAGAGTTACTTTTTCTCTTTGTATGCTCTGTTTTCATCAAGTTGCCTTTTCTTTTTCTTTTTCTTTATATTTTAGTCTGTCTTTCATGTTATGAGAGTTCCTCAGATGTCTGGTAGTCTTCTGCCCCCAGTCTCATATCTAAGAGTAGAGGAATAAAAAAGTAGAACCTTTGATCATGTTAGTGGGCTAATTGACTCTATTCTTCACTATAGGATGATCTCACTGAGTCATTCAGTTGAGAAACTTCCTGAGGTCATATCTTTTAAATCTTTTCTGTTAGAGTAGTCTAGTTCCCTAGAGAAAACTCTTACAGTTTCAGAGCTTCTCCCTCCCCCTACCACATCATTTTTTTGAGACAAAGTCTCTCCATGTAGCACAGGCTGGCCTCGAACTCACAATCCTCTGTCCTCAGCCTCCAGAGTGCTCTTCTGGTCTCGTAACTAATAAGTTGGATGCTGGCATTTTAGTGGCCAAATGAAGAAAGAGAGTTTGTGTTCTTTGTATTCAGTAAGGCACATTTAACTCAATCTTCCTATTTTCAGTATGGTATTACCCTGTGCCTGCACCTTCCCCCTCAACACACTGTACCTCACACTGGTGGCTCCCAGGTATAAATTCTTATTTATCCCTTCAGAAAATAAATCTTCGTTCTTTTACTGACAGGTATGGAGAAAGAGATGGGATTGGATGGCATGCCTACTTCAAATGAGACTTTCAAGTTAATTTTAAACTTTTTATTACAAATTAACTTCAGACGTACACAAAATGATGCAAAAGTACAAAGAGTTTCCATTTATACTTCACCATCCATCTATGGGAAGGTTTTTAGAAGTACAACTTCCCACGTCTTGCTCCCAGAGATTCTTGGTTTGGTCAATCTGGTTTGAGATACAGGAATATATGCCTTTTGTGGGAGTGTTATTCTTGTTTTTGAGACAAGGTCTTACTGTGTACCCCAGACTGGCCTTCAACTTGCAATCCTTCTGCCTCAGCCTCCTGAGTGCTTCGATTACAGGTGTATACCACCATGCCTGCCAGGAGTATATGTTTTTAAAAGTCCTTAAATACCTGATGTGCACTCAGGTTTGAGAGCCACTTTCTTAGAGACTGTATAAAGATTAGGAAAGCATTTATTCATTCAATATAAATTTATCAAGCAATTATAATATGTTAGATACTGCTAGACATTAATGATACAGATGAAAAAGTCATGATCTCTGTCCTAAAGTTACTTAGGACTAAATGGGTGAAACATAGAGACAGAGAATTATAATTCAGAAAGATAAGTGCTCTTTTAGACCTACACAGACAAGGGACCAATTTCTTTTAGTTAGGATAATTAAGAATGACTTTTTGACTAAATTAAAAATTCAAGCCTGGGAGTGTAGCTCAGTATTGAGCACTTAATCTAGTATGCACAAGGCCTTGAGTTCAATCTCCAGGACCATGCCCGCCCCACTGCCAAAAAAAAAAAAAAAAAAAAAAAAAAAAACTTGATCCAAGACCTGAAACATTAGCAGAGATTTCCCAAATAAAAAATACATATTCTAATAGGAAGGAGCATGCATAAAAGCAAAGAGTTATGAAAGTTATGGAATGGTAAGTAGATTGATGTAGTATGGTACTTGTGGTGGGCAGTGGGGAATTAGGCTGGAGAGAGGTAGGTTGAAGGTAAATTTGAAAGGACTTAGTGATAAGTTTGGATTTTATCATGCAATCAGTAGGAAAATAGTAGACTTCTGTTGATAGGAGAGTCATCTGTTTAAGCATTATGGTTTGTTTCTAAAGAAAATATGGGTGTCAGCAAGACTAATGGCTTGGAATAAGCAGAACAGAAGCCGAGAAACCATTGAACAAGATGCTATAGTAATCTGAGAAATCATGAAGGTCAATATTAAGGCAGTGTTATAGCCATCCAGTAAATAAATCATTTGCTACAATCTGTAGTAGAAATAATTGTAATCATTTTCCATTGTTTGTTTTTTCTAGGTTTGAAGTCCTAAGTTTTCTCATGCTCTGTTATAATTCTGCTATTGTGTATATGCCTGCTTCATCTTACCAATCTCTTTGTCGAATGGGCTCCAGGTAAGAAGAGTAATTATTACTAACATTATATCCATTCAGTTCTTTGACAAATGCTTATTGAGCACATTCTCTTATGCCAGACATTGTTCTAATTTCTCATGATATAGCAGTAAACAAGAGTAATAAAACTTACATTCCTGGAGGAATCCTTACCATCTCTGTGACTTCTAGAAAATTATTTTTGCATTTAAAGGAGTATTTTCTAGCTGAACAAGGAATTAAGTCAAGACATCTAGGTTTAGGATTGTTTAGCAGTACATCTAATCACTCCCTGGATGCCATGTTTTTAAATCATGTTAAGAGTTTTGAATAAATAGACCTCTATATGAGGAAAGTCTTAAGGAATATGAACCTTCTCCTTTATATCTTTCATAAATAACTGTCTCTGTATTGGAGAAGATTATTAGTTACACCAGTTATTTGTGTGGGGCTAGGGGATGTTCTATGTTTCTCCATAAATTATCATCTTTTTTAAAAAAAATTTGTTTTTCTGTGTGTGTGGTACTGAAAAGCTAAACCAAGGGTGGCATGCATACTTTTATATGCACTCTACCACTGAGGTGCATCTCTAGCCCTGTTTTTATTTTTCTTTTTATCTTGAAACAGAGTCTCACTAAATTGTGCAGGCTACCTCTGTCCTAGAATTTATGATCTTCCTGCCTTAGCCTCCCAGGGCTCTGGGATTATAGGCATGTGCCACTGCTTCTGGCTCAGGTTATAACCTTTTTTTTTTTTTTTTGTGGTACTGGGAATTGAACCCAGGGCCTTGCACTTGCATGCTCTGCAAGTGCTGGACCACTGAAGTGCACCCCTAGCCCATTTTTTTACTTTTTGAGACAGGGTCTTGCTAAGTTACGCAGGCTGCCTCTGGTCTCAAATTTCAATCCTCCTGCCTCCACCTCCTGAGCCACTGGGATTACAGGCACGTGCCACCACGCCCGACCCAGGTTATAATCTTTATTAAGTCAGAATTTTTCATAACTTGGAGAGGACAAACTGAAATTTAAATTTCCACTGAACATCATACCACAAGGACATCTGCACTTACGTATTTAATGCAACACTCTTCACAATCACAGGGGCATGGAATCAACCAAGATGTTCATCTCAAGAGGGGAGTAAATTGAAAAATGGTGTGTGTGTGTATACATATACATATGTTGTTGTTATTGTTGTTAGGTGCCGTCAAGTTGGTATCCAACTCATAGCGACCCTCATAGGGTTTTCAATGGCTGACTGTTTAGGTATTGGCTTGGGAGTGGATTGCCAGGCCCTTCTCCCATTTTTTATGGTGCTGGGAATTGAACTCGGGACCTCAGAGACTGCAGTGCAGCGCTCTACCAACTGAGCTAAATCCCAGCCCACATATACATACATACATACATACATACATACATACATACATACATATATGCATGCAGCCATAGCCCTGTGGCATCCGATCCCATCAGATCACGGAAGCTAAGCATGGTGGGGCCTGGTTAGTACTTGGATGGGATACTGCCTGGGAACACCACGTGCTGTAGGCTTAGGAGATGGACCTGGCAACCCACTCCCAAAGATCAATCTGCCATTGAAAATCCTATGAATGGCAGAGAAGCACTGACAATAGTGTTTCGCCTGTTGTACACAGGGTTACTATGAGTCAGATGCCGACTCCATAGCACCTAACAACAACAACAACACACACACACACACACACACACACACAACGGAATATTACTCAGCAATAAAGAAGAATAAAATAATGTCATTTGCAGCAAAATGGATGGAACTAGAGAAGATTATCTTAAGCAATCTAACACAGTCTCAAAAAGAGAAATACCGTTATCTTCTCACTAACATTTGGAAGCTAAATCTAACTTAAAGCAAGAAAAAAAAACCTATACATATGTGGACATATAAAAGTGAACATATACATATACATATCTGAGATATACATATCTCAGAAGGGAAAATACAAGCAAAGTTGACAGATGAGGGGAGGGGGTCAGTAGGTGGAAGTGGAGGCTGGAGAAGAAGAGGAGGGGAGTGGAAATAAAGTACAGGGGCAAAGAGGAAGAGGAAAATCTCAAAATATATGATGCAACTATATGAATAACTGGGGAATATGGTTCTATAAAATATATAAATTGATGAATATGTAAGCAAAAGCGATGTCATAATTGCATAATTGTTGTTGTTGTTGTCAGGTGCCGTCAAGTCAGTATCCAACTCATAGCGACCCTCATAGGGTTTTCAATGGCTGACTGTTTTGGGATTGCCTTAGGAGTGGATTGCCAGGCCCTTCTCCCATTTTTGCAGTGCTGGGAATTGAACTTGGGACCTCAGAGACTGCAGAGCGGTATTCTACCAACTGAGCTAAATCCCAGTCCCTAGTTGCATAACAGATATAGCAAAAGTCCTATTACTCTGCAACCCACCAACATTTATAAATAAAGAAAAAAAAATAAGTTTCCACGAAAAATAATTTCAGGAATATCAAGTACTTTAGAGTCACAGAATTTCAATTTTGAGTTTTTTTTTCTGTTCAGTTGATATTTTTACTTCAGGGAATTTAGCACCCCACCCTAAATGATGTGTTCATTTTTTGTTGCTGCATAATAAATTTAGCAGCTTAAAACATCACCTATTTGTTACTTCACAGTTTCTGTGGTCTAGGAATTTACAAATGGCTTACCTGGGACCTCTGTTTTGGGTATTAAAAGGGCATAATTAAGATACCTGGAGTCACAGGCTCATATGAGACTCAACACTGTTGTTGGCAAAAATCTGTTCCTGTGGTTATAGGGCTAAGGCTTCCATTTCTTGTTGGCTATCTGCCAGAGCCTATCCTCAGTTCCATGCTACATGGGTGTCCAAACACAGGCAGTTATGACACAGTGGCTTGTTTCCTCAAAGCCAGAGAAAAATGACACATAACCATGGAATCCCATCACCTTTCCCATATTCTGTTGGTTAGAAGCAAGTCAAATGTCCCGTTCTCAAGGGATAAGGGAACACACAGGGCATAAATAGCAGAAAGGAGAGATCATAGGGATCATGACCCCCCAAGAGTCTTTCTATGACAAATGCTTTGCTTAGGTTCATATACTGTTAGGTTACTGGGAAGAGTGAAATCCTGTTTATAACAAAACTCATTAGTTTTGCTAATTGGCAGAAGTCTAACCTAAATTAGTTATAACTTTGACTTTCCAGATTATCTTAAATTAATAAGTATATTCTTTTATTTTTCCTAAAACAACATTAATGGCTAACAAAATTCTTATCTCTAACCTACATGCTGTTTTCAAAAAATAAGCACTTGAAGCCTATCTGCTGATAAACTTAAGTGACTATTTTTAGTTCATCAAAAGAAATCTGCCAGCTCTCTTATTGACAGCATTATTATGGCGTTTTTTTCTTTGTGGTACTATTGGATTGAACCCAGGGCCTTGAACATGCTAAGCACATGATATACCACTGAACTGCACCCAATCCCCTTTTTATTTTTTATTTTGAGACAAAATCATGTTAAGTTGCACAGGCTGCCTCTGGCCTCAAACCTGCAATCCTCCTGCTTCAGCCTCCCAAGTTGCTGGGATTATAGGCTTGTGCCACAGCACCTAGCAATAGACTTTCTTAATAACAAAAGTGATGGCAGAGTTTAATAGTCCTCAAACTTTTGTTTACATATCCTGTAGAGAATTTTGAAAAACTGTGTACTCTTTGTACATTTTTAGCCTATCTTAAAGAGTTGCAAATATGATTTTGCAGTGTGTAAATATTGATATTGGGAGAAGGACCCAGCAACCCACTCCCAAAAAACAATTAGCCATTGAAAACACTATAAATAGCAGAGAAGCACAATAATACTGTTTTGCCTGTTGTACATAGGGTTGCTATGAGTTGGACACTGACTTGATGGTATCTAACAACAATAACAAATATTGGTATAATTTTAAATTTGGGGTTATTTTAATGTAAATACCACAGTGATTTAATCTACCATCGTCCATTGAGAAATAAATGAACACGCCTATTCTTTAATAGTCTATTGTACTATTCCTATTGTTTTATTTATTTATTCATTTATTTTTTGAGACAGAGTCTCTCTAGGTAGCTGAGTCTAGCCTTGAACTCACGATATAACCTAGGCTGGTCTCCTGCTTCCACCTCCCAAGTGATGGCATTATAGGCATGCACCAATAATTGTAACATAATGGTATTTTCAACTTACAATCTTTTCTTGATCACTTAATTATACTTACATGCTATAAATATATTAATGTAATTTTTTAATTTATTAAGACCATAAAGCTCTAAAAACTTTCTTCTGGACTCACCGTTTCAATTATCCTAATAAATAAATTGATCAACCTCATCAATAAATTGATCTCCCTGATACAACTTGGGCTGAATAAAAGTCACACATTGCAAATTTTGATAATTATTAAGGGTAACTTTTTTGGAAGCATCTCATCAGTAAAGTAGAAGTTAAAGAGTTATGATACTTTGACTAAAAATGGCCTCACAGTTTTCTCTAGTTTGGCACTGCCTGTGGAGATGGCAGCATCTCCTGTTTGACATCAGGGCCACTCTTCATACCTCTTGTGAAGACTATGATCCCAAAAAGAAGACCAAAAGATTCATCTAGCATCAGTCAGATTGATATGTTTAAAAAGTGTAACTGGCAGAAACCCAAAGGTATTGACAGTAGGGTGCAGAGAGACTCCAGTACAGGATCTTGGTTATGGGAACAGTTAAGAAAACAAAGCACATGCTGTCCAGTAGCATCCAGAAGTCTGGTCTACAGCATAAAGGAGCTAGAAGTGTGGCTGATGTGCAATAAATTTTGTTGTCTGATATTACTCTTAAGTGTTTCCATCATGGAAAGAGCAGCCCAACCAGCCATGAGAGTTACCAATTCCAGTGTTAGGCTGCACAGCAAAGAAATGAATAAAAAGCTTGAGTGTGTATTTTCTTTTGCTTAACCCTGTGGAGGTCGCAGCTGGTCTGAGATATATAAACAAACTTAAACATTATTACATATGTTAGGTACATAGGTTCAGTGTCATGACTAGCTGTGTTTGAATGTGACTAATGTTAAGGCATGGGCTGGGATTTAGCTCAGTTGGTAGAGCACTGCACTGCAGTCTCTGAGGTCCCAAGTTCAATTCCCAGCACGGCAAAAATGGGAGAAGGACCTGGCAATCCACTCCCAAGGCAATCCCAAAACAGCTATTGAAAACCCTATGAGGGTCGCTATGAGTCGGATACCCACTCGACAGCACCTAACAACAACAACATGTTAAGGCATAGCTGGGGTTTTAGCTCAGTTGGTAGAGTGCAGCTCTACACTCTTGGAGGCCCTGGGTTTGAGCCCCAGCACCACAAAACAGAAGGACATGGCAACCCACTCCTGAAACAATGCTGAAACAGCCACTGAAAACCCTATGAAGGTAGCTATGAAATGGAACCAACTCAGCAGTACCTAACAACAACAATGTTAAGGCATTAATGTTTAAGCCATCTGTTTGGTTATAACACTTGTTTTGTAAGAGTGTGATATTCAATAGTAAATTGTATCTAACACATACTGTGACCTCCACAAGGTTAAAGAAAACCATAGAATATCAGATAAAATAATAATGGCTTCACAGGAACAATATTTTGCAATATCTCTTTGTTTTAAGATTTCTATACTACCTAATGGGCTAGAGTTTAGCTCAGTTGGTAGAGTGCTCTGTCTGCACTCTCTGAGGACCTAGATTCGATCCTCAGCACTGTAAAAATGGGAGGACATGGCAATCCACTCCCCAAGCAATCCCGAAACAGTCAGCCATTGAAAACCTTATGAGGGTCACTATGAGTCAGATACAACTCCTCACAACAACAGAATACTACCTAGTGATTCTCCCTGATACAACTGGGGCTGAATGAAAGTCACACATTGGAGCTGGGTGTGGTGGCACATGCCTGTAATCCCATCAACTTGGGAGGTAGAGGCAGGAGAATTGCAAGTTCGAGACCAGAGACAGTCTGGATAATTTAGTGAGACCCTGTCTCAAAAAAGTAAGAAAATGGGCTGAGGGTGCAGCTCAGTGGTCCAGCACTTGCAAAGCATGCAAGCGTGAGGCCCTGGGTTCAACCCCCAGTACAAAAAAAAAAAAAAAAAAAAAAGCAATGTATTGGGTGTGAAAGAGGTTGGTAGCTATTTGAGAAAAGTTGTTGCTTTTATTATAGTCCACTAGAATGTATGCTTTATGAGTAAGGGCATGGATTGTTTTAAATCTTTCACCTCTTCATGATTGTATTCTAGGCCTAGAACAGAAGCTGGTATATAGCAGGCGTCAATAAATATTTGGGGAGCTGGGCATGATTGTTCATGCCTGTAATCCCAGCATCTTAGGAGGCAGAAGCAGAAGGATCACAGGTTTGAGGCCAGAAGCAGCCTGCATAATTTAGCGAAACCATATCTCAAGATAAAATAAAAAATGGACTGGGAGTGAAATTCAGTGGTAAAATGTTTGCAAAGTATGTGGAAGGCCATGGTTTCAACCCCACATACCCAAAATAAAAAAAAGTAAATATTTGAGGAATGAATAACTGAATTTGTGAAAGCAGAAACAACTATATTCAATGAGCAAGGTTACATATGGTAAATACTATATTTTCCTAGGGTTTGTGTGAGTGGGTTTCCACGGCAACATGAAAAACACTGGAAGGAACTCTGCGGTCGAATAGTATTGGATCCTGAATTTATGGTGCAACTTCTCACAGGGGTTTATTATGCCATGTAAGTAAGTGGAATATGAGATTGTATGAATTCTTCCTAATGTTTGGAAGCTTTTTATGTTTGTCTTTCTTGTCAGATATGACACAGAATCATTTGTTCCATGATGGGCCTGTAACCTTGTTTTTCTAATATGATTTTCTTTCAGTACTTAGAAAATACCCCAAATTAAAATTGGAGTCCATTTAGAAATTGTTATGTTTTTGTCTGTGGAAAACAGTGTATGTATCTATACATAGTTTGTAATGCAAGTTTTCATGAATGCATTAAATGATTACTCTGATTATTATCACATGGTAAGATAGCAATTTATATGAAGAAATATCAGACGCATCTGTAAGTTACTTTAAACATAGTATTTGAAATCTTCATTTTGTTATAGCCTATTCTAGGACAATTTATTTTTATTTATTTATTTTTTTACGGTATTGAGGGGTTGAACCCAGGACCTTGCACATACTTCACAAGTACTCTACCACTGGGCTGCACTCCCAGCCCATTTTTTATTTTTTAACTTGAGACAGAGTGTCACTAAGTTATGCAGGCTACCTCTGGCCTTGAACCTGTGATCCTCCTGCCTTCTACTCCTGAGTTGCTGGGATTACAGGCAGGAGCCAGCACACCCACCTTAACTAGGACAGTTTAGAAATGAGTTTTTTTTTTTTTTTTTTTTTTTTTCCCCTGCAGTACTGCAGGTTGAACCCAGGGCCCTGCGCTTGCATGCTTTGCAAGTGCTGTATCACTGAGCTGCACCCTCAGCCCATTTTTTACTTTTTGAGACAGGGTCTCCCTAAATTATGCAGAGTGCCTCTGGTCTTGAACTTGCGATCCTCTTGCCTCTGCCTCCCAAGTTGCTGGAATTACAGGTGTGCACCACCATGCCTGGCTAGAAATGATTTTTTTTAATGATCTGAAAATCTTGTTTCATAACCAAAATAGTAGGACTTGGGGAAAAAAAAAAAGGTGTACTGAAGGTTAGAGATATTTGCTAAAGATAGTAAATGATCTGCTTTTCCACAGGTATAATGGACAGTGGGACCTTGGCCAGGAAGTACTTGATGACATCATTTATAGAGCTCAACTAGAACTCTTTTCTCAACCACTACTGGTAAATTGTTATATTTACTCTTTTTCTCCCCCATAAAGAATAGAAGCTTATTTAGCTCATAGTTCTGGAGGATTATTTAATGTTTAATATAAATATACCTGTGCCTAATCTTGGCACTACTGAATTAAAGACAGAAGTAGGTAAAATAAAAATAAAGTTCAGATAAATTACAGAATTAAGTGTTTTTAAATCCTTTAAGAAAAGAGAGAGATACACCATAGTGCATGCTTATAATCCTAGTGACTTAGGGGGCTGAGGCAGGAGGATCACAAGTTCAAAGCTAGAGACAGCCTCCACAACTTAACGAGACCCTGCCTCAAAATAAAAAAGGGGTTAGTGTTGTGGCTTAGTGGTAGAATACTTGCAAAAGTTTTAAGATATTTATTCAAATCTCTAGACAAAGAAAGACTTTCTAAATTTAAGGGATAGGAGGAGACACTAAAAGGAGATACAGGTTCCCCCACATAAACATCCAAATTATAATCCATTAGTTTTTAAAAAGCAAAATTAATATGCAACACACAAACAGAAAAATATTCTCAGAAGGCATAAGAAAAAGCCATTATTATTTTATTCTGTATAAAAGCTTTCATACTCCCCTACGGAATAAATAAATGGCAAAATATAAATGATGGATTAAAAGACAAATGTAAACATCCAATAGGGGAGTGAGGAAGGCATTCTTTGTTACTGTGGTAGCATGACATGTCTCTGAACATCCCTCTGTAGAAATAATTTGATAATGTGTGTTTGTTTTACTTAATTCTCTATCCTATGTCTGGCAATATGTCCCAGCAAACTAAATGCCAAAAAAATTTATTATAAGTACAACATTACACTGTTATTTTTAATTGCAAAGGAATAAAAATATCAGAGAATGAAGTTGTATGATATTTACTTGATGAAATTATATATTTCAGAAATTATATTAACGACAAAAGCTAACTTGTGTTAGGTAGAAAAGCAGATGCAGCTATTTTAAATCTACATAGGGCAGAGGAAACATAGAAGGCTAATAGTTGTCAGATAATTTTGATTATGGATGAGTTTTTATTTCTTCCTTCCCCTTACTCCTCCCTTTCCCTCTGTACTCCCTCCATTTTTATTTGTTGTTGTTTTAAGACAGAGTCTTACTATGTAACCCAGGTTGGCCTAGCACTTGCTATATAGCTCAGGCTGACCTCAAATTTGTAATCCTTCTGTCTCAGCCTCCCAAGTGCTGGGAGTATAGTCGTGCACCACCATACCAGGCTCACAACAGTTACATGAATTACCCTAACTTTACCCTAGGGGTTGCATTAAGACAAATAGTTAAAAAATTATATCATCATAATAATACTTTACATTTATGAGACTGTTTAAATTCATGGTTTTCCTTGCAATAGTCTTTTTTTTCCCACATGCCATTTTTAGTTGTTTTAAGCCAGGTTGGCCTAGAACTCACTGTGTGTCCCAAGATGACCTCAAGCTTGCAGTCTTCCTGCATCAGCCTCCTGAGTGCTGGGAGTATAGGCATACACCACCACACCTAGAGCACAACAGTTTTATAAATTAAGTCGAAGTGGCATTTCTGAGGAAAAATAGATGAAGAAATTAGTAATCTCCTAGAATGTTCCATTATTGTTGGCAATCTCTGAAGGACAAAATAAGTTAATACCCTTCTCCCTATTCAAATCAAGAGCCACGTGCTAAACAAAGTAATTGGCAGATGGAGAAACAAGCATCCTCTATATTGCCAATAAAGGCTAAATTCAAAGATTTAACTCCTTACCTGTCCATCTAGCCTTGCCCACTGGATAGGTCTGAGTGGGTAGATCAGGCACATCTATCCAAGTTGCTATATTCCATATGTGCTCGTGCAAGTGGAGCAGGAGGAAGAAAGAACATTCCTCTACATCAGAATCTTTGCTAGATTAATGCTACCCAGTTAAGAATTGTTGTTGTTATTAGGTGCTGTTAAGTTGGGTCCAACTGGTAGTGACCCTCATAGGGTTTTCAGTGGCTGATTGTTTCAGGATTATTTTTTTTGGACGTGGACTGCCACATCCTGCTCCCATACCTGGGTCCGCAGGGAGTGCAGAACCGGCGCTTTACCAACTGAGCTAAACCCCTCATAGGATTTTCAGTAGCTGATTATTTCAGGATTGATTCAGAAATAGAATACCACATCCTTCTCCCATTTTTGTGGTGCTGGAGATTGAACATGGGTCCTCAGAGAGTATGGAGCAGCACTCTACTAACTGAACTAAACCCCAACCCCTTAAGAAACACAGACAAGTCAAATGGCAATTACTCACCAAACAGATTTCTCAGTCTTCTCCTGGGGAGTAGAAAGTAGTGGGACACAGTGCCCGAAGTATTTAGGGAAAATTTCTTCTCATGGAAACAAGAGTGGAGAAAAGCTTCATGTTCATTATCAGAGATTAAATTTTCTATTATTTATCATTTGAAAAATCAGAAGCTTATTCTAACTTGTTTTATCCTGTGTTCAAATGTTAAGTACTATTTCTTTGGAATACTTTTTCTCTTTGAAAGTCAACAACTTCAAGGAATCAGTGGGGTGTGTGGCTCACATTTTAAAAATAAATTCTTATTTGAAAAGCCTGCTTAGGTACAGAACATTGAGTATACAAACATTTCTGACACATTTGTGCTTTTCTATGTTATTATAATACCAGTTTTAAATACTTTTTCAAAAAATTGTGAAAACATGAAGTATAGAATATGCAAAAACTATGTTGGTTGTAAATTTGTATATACTTATATTATCATTTTAGGTTGCCAATGCCATGAAAAATTCATTACCATTTGATGCTCCTGATTCTTCACAAGAAGGCCAGAAAGTACTTAAAGTAGAAGTCACTCCAACAGTGGCGAGGATTTCTCGGACTGCAATTACAACAGCTTCAATCCGTCGTCACAGATGGCGAAGGGAAGGTGAGTATAGAATCTTCATTGTCTGCTCATGGATTGAAGTAAAATTATCTGTGTTTGAATGGACTATATTAACACATGATATCATAGTACTCTATAAGTAAAATATTTTACAAAATGGCACTGATATGTGAGTAAATGCCTAAAGTTATTTTACTATAAATAAGTATATATTTATAGAGTAAATAGGTATTAGACTGCTCTATGAATGTTAAAATAAAAACAAGACCAAGTTAATTTTTGTCTTTTCTTGAACCAGTAATAACAATAGAAAGAAGTTGCTTTAAGCCTGTTTACTGGGGGGGAAAAAGGTGCATATGTGAGCATTGTGGGAGGAAAATTATATGACTAGCCAAACTAACAGTATAATACAAGCTGTCTGTAAAAGAATTGATTCTTGTTTTGAGATTTTTATCTTTGCTTTTCCCTTTTTTAAAGTGCTGAACCCAGCAGTATTTCATAGGCATATGGTACTTGAGTAGTCAAGATGTCTTGCCTAAGAGATATTAATTGCCATTTTAATGATCCCTATTCTTCTGTGCTATTCATTTGCAAACCTCATATTGTTCATCTGCTGCCTTATGTGTGTGCAAATTGTGCACACACATGTAACTATATAAATAGTGTTTGTAGTAATATCATATCCATATATACATTCTCTTATCTGCCTGGGTCAAAATGCTCAGAAAAAAATGGAGCAGCACAAAAGCACTAAAATTTTATATGTTGAATCCCAGATGGCTTTGACTTCTCAAACGAGGCTGACTCGAGTATTCCTGGCTCCCCGATCCAACACGGCTCCACTGACCTAGGGATCAAACGTGTGCAAGAGGGGGAGGTGCTGGTGCGCAGGACCCCTGAGCATGGCTCGCCGGAGCCCAACTCAGCAGCAGCCACAACAGAGGGTAGGACAGAGATGAGGAGGCAGAAGTCAGTGAGGCAGTTGCTGGAGAAGGATCCTGGCTCTCTATCCCCAAGCAGAAAACCTTTCCAATCTAGTGTGTGTTTCCACTACCCCAGGGTGTATTAGCTCTTCCCTGCAAAGCACCCCTCCTCCCTATATGCCTAGCACCAGGTTAGGTACAGTCTTTACCATTTGTGCTGGCCTGGAGTTTGCATCCCTGTGTAGTCACAGAACAGCTTGGCATGGCTACTAACAAGGCAGGGACCTGTATCAAAAGGTCTGCAAATGCTTGGAATTTTTTTTTATTACTGAGCATGTTTATTCTAACATTAGAAAAAAAAATGCACTCAATGGACATGAACCTTATTAGTCAATATTACATTTATAGGATAACTTATTCTTTAAAAAAATATATGAAGAGTTTTAATACAATGTTTGGGAAATTGAAGTGGAGCTGGCCAATTTATCTATAATCCTTGGGTCTGATTACTAAGAATTTCTTACCTCTGACAGAGTATGTTGGTGTTCATTGGCATTTCATAATCTGTGGATTAAGTTGTGCAGCTCCACCTAGTGAGTTACTGACACTTCCTGTATAAATATGCTATCCTAGTGCACACTACATTTTATAATTTATTGTAAATAATGGTTGTAGATGAGCCCTGTGGCACACACCTATAATCCCAGCAGCTTGGGAGGTAGAGGAAGGAGGATCACAAGTTCAAGGCCAGAGGCAGCCCATGTGACTTAGTGAGATGCTGTCTCAAAATAAAAGGTAAAATGTGGGTTAGGAGTGGAGCTCAGTAGTTGAGTGCTTGCAAAAGCATTCGTGAGGGCCTGAGTTCAACTCCCCAGTACTGTCAAAAAAAAAAAAATTTTTTTTTTCTTTATGTAACTCCGAAATGGAATAGAAATGTATTATTTAGACATTGGATACCCTAGTAGATCCTCATTTCCACAATGTAGGTATTTGAAAATGAAATTCCCTTCACTCCAAACATCACTATCTGGCAGGAAGGTATTTACTTGTTTGCATATAATGTCATAGGAGTTAGCTTTGAGAAAGAGGGAATTGTAGCCAAGTAGGCTTTTTATTACTTACTGTATTGCCACTGTGGAACCTTTATGCTAATTTATGGAATAAACCAAATGGTTTTAAAAGAGATTACATATTTTTATTTAAAGACTAAACAGACGTAAAGCATTTAATTTCCACCTTAAGGAAGTCACTTGCTCTTTGGCACATTAGAAATTTGAGCATGCTCAGTAAGACTCTAAATCTACCCTCTGTTCCTTGCCCATTTGCCCAAATTGACCTTACTTTATTTAACAGTGTTGCATGTGCATGACTTAGTGACCCAGAGAAATTGGTACTGTTTTAGAGATCTTTCTTTATATGGCTATGGAAGACATGGCCTTCTCTTTTTGTCTTTTTGTATCTCTGTATGTTATCCCTAGCAATTAGTTTATCCTGTATAAATGCATAAAAATTAAAATATGAATAAATGTGGAACCCAGAGTTGGTGTAAATTGAACAACAGCCTATTTCTTAACATTCTTGATGACTAAATGAGCCATTTGATGTGTATCTACTACCATTATTAGAATGTTGGGAGTATTTGTGCTAAATACAATACTATGTTAATTTACAGTTGATGACATTCTAGAAAGAGTGGCATTCATCTGAAGCACTGCTTCTAGTTCATCAGAAGTTATACACTTTAAAAAAGGAACCAAAGTAGTAATTTCTTTTTAATGTCCTATTAAATATTATATCTTAATGTCTCCTGTTACTGGTAAAACTTTACTTTGAGAGAGGGATGGTGTGTAGCCACAAAGAGAAGGGATTAAGTTTCTTGAGTGTGTTTGAAATATCTAAAAAATGCTTAACTTTTTAATCTAGATAAATTAGTGTTTTAAATATTAGTAGAAGCTAGCCAGGCACCATGGCACAGGGCTATAATCCCAGCACCTTGGAAGGCTGAGCCAAGAGGATTGTAGGTTCGAGGCCAGAGGCAGCTTGCACAATTTAGCAAGATCCTGTCTCAAAATAAAAAATAAAAAAGGGGCTGGGAGTAGGGCTCAGTGGTACAGCATTTGCCTAGCATATGCAAGGCCCTGGGCTCAACCCCATAGTATTGGAAAACAATAATAATAATAATAATAATAAATAAAGGGGGAAAAAGTAGAAGTTAAATTTGTAGAAAATGCAGCTATGAATAGAAAAGTTCATTAAAAATTCTTTTTACAACTGGGCCTGATGGTGCATGCCTATAATCCCAGCACTCAGGAGATTGAAGTAGGAGAATCACCTCAAGTTCAAGGCCAGCCAGGACTATGTGGCGAGACTATCTAAAGAAAGAGAGTCCTTTTCCATTGTATCTTCTTTGGATCATGAATGGTATTAACACTTAGGGAGAAAATTACAAGGGAAAGCTATTTTGAGACCCAATTATGAGAAGTTGTGTACTTCTGTAGTATGCTGGAGCATTTGGGTTAACATTTCCTTGAAAAACATATTTTGTAGCATGGTTTTAAATAGTTTTGTAGTTAAAATGTGCCTATTATATGTTGAAATTGAAGGGAGAATGTGAAGCCCATTGCCTACCACTAAACCAAAGATAATGCCTGTGATTGGAGTTTAGTCAGTGTTCCATTATATTGAAACAGCATTTCCTAGTATATAAAATACCGGTTAGATTCTCTTGCATGGAGGCTTTTATGTTATCATCATCCCTTTTGTGGCCATATTGCTTTGGCATCAGATCTGCATGTAGCAAGATTCATGTAGCTTAGCTAACACTAAGTCTCTCAGTCTCCTTTTCTAATTAAATAGATAAATCCAATGATACATTTCTGCTTGCTTCCTGTTTTATATTACTAATATTACTTCTGAACAAGTTAACTATCTGTTCTTGGGCATTTTAGAATTATTTATACTAATTGTAAGAAAATTAATAAATATATGAATATATAATTTAAAGTTTTTTGAGGTACATTATACAGTTCTTTTGAAGGGGTTGAGAGAAGTGGTGTCAGCTGCTACTGTTCTTAGTAAATGCATTTTCACATGGCTTTGCATGATGATTAAACATTATTAAATTGCTGGATATGTATATAAGAAGGTGCCTATTAAGGATAGCCTATTTCATTCTTTTTTAGAAGGAGAGAAAGAACTAATTCATGTGAGAAAATATAGCTAAGAAAATATTTTAATTTTTCCAGGTATTATGTTACATAAACATAATTTGTGTTTATTTTATATACATTTTGTTTAGGTAACTTGTTTTTCAAAGTAATACTTGTTTAGATTATTTCCTAACATTTTATCTTAACTGTAATGTTGATGTTCGTTTTATAGATTCACACTTTCTTGTGGTCTGGAAAAAATATGTAATAATGTAGCAAAACAGTATCAATTTTTAAAAGAAGAAAATATATAACTTTCTAAGAGAATGTTTGATCATACTTTCAGTAAGAGAATTGGGCTGTCTAGCTTGTTGTATTATATATGCATCTCTTTCCACAAACAGTCTTTTGCTAACTGCAGTTGCTACATGAAATATAATGGGATGTTACAGTATTTTGTGAACATGACAGTAATACATCTCAGTACTAAAAACCTAAATTATTATAGAAATACATAATGTAGATAATAAAAATCTTTCTTAAATATCTCTGCTAGTGCCCTATTCATGCTCCCTTATAATATTTTCTTCACATTAATTGATCAAGAAAATATGGAAACCAGTGTGTGGGTATGTCCATAAGACAAAATATGATTATGAAATTACTAGAAGCAATGTAGTTTTTTAGTTTTGAGTTGGAAAATTTAAAACTGGACATAGTGGTACATGCTGTAATACCAGCACTGTGGTGGCTGAGGTGGGAGGTTCACAAGCTCCAGGACATCCTGGGATACCTAGCACAAGTTCCCAGGCCAGCTTGGGATACAAAGGAAGACCCTGTCTCGAAAAAACAGAGACAAAACCGGGCATGTTGACACACACCTGTAATCCCAGTGACTCAGGAGACAGAAGCAGGATTGCAAGTTCGAGTCCAGAGGCAGCCAGTGTAATTTAGTGGGAACCTGTCTCAGGATAAGAAATAAAAAAGTGGCTGGGGGTGCTGTTCCATGCTAGAATGCTTGCAAAGTGTAAGCAAGACTCTGGGTTCAACCCCCACCCTACTGCAAAAATAAATAAATAAAATACAAACCATCCCCACCACTGAGAAAATTTACTAGTTCCATGTTAAAGGCTGTAAAGCCATATAGAAGCAATTAGCTATTGAGTAAATATAAATTTTTATTGTAGTTAAAAGAAGGATTTCACTGGGCACAGTGGCACATGCCTGTAATCCCAGCAACTTGGGGATGTTGAGGCAGGAGGATCCCAAGTTCAAGGCCAGAGATAGACTGCATAATTTAGCAAGGCCCTGTCTCAAAATTTAAAAATGAAGGTAAATGGGCTAGGGGTGAAGCTCATTTTGTAAAGTATGTGTGAGGTCCTGGGTTCAGCCCCTAAATACTGCTAAATAAACAAATGGTTTAACCTATAGGCTTAATAAATGAGTTTTTGGTATAATTCTGAGTATATGAAATTAGAAGAGAGTTTGTTTTGCATGGTCTGTTATATCGTGGGTTAAATAAAATATGAAGAAAATGTTTTGTTTTTAAATAGGTAGATGTGTCACCTCAAACAAATGACAGAGTATTATAAAGATTTGTCTTAAAACATTGTATGCTACCTAGTTTTTTTTATTGTATTTTATTTATTTATTTATTTATTTAGACAGTTTCTGTAGCCAAGGCTGGCCTGGAACTTGCTATGTAGCTCAGGCTGGCCTCAAATTCACAGTGATCCTCCTGCCTCAGTGTCCCAAGTGTGCTGGGACTACAGGAATGAGCAACCTGGCTTTTTTTTTTGTTTGTCTGTTTTTTGGGGTGTTGTTTTGTTTTTGTTTTTGTTTTTTTGTTTTTTTGTTTTTTTGTTTTTTTTGAGACAGACAGGGTCTTGGCAAGTTGTGTAGCCTACCCCTGGCCTCAAACTCACAATCTTCCTGCCTGAGCTTCCTGAGATTACAGGCTTGTACCACAGCACCCAACTTATTTTATCTAGTTTTATGTGCTTAAATATTGATAGCATATTTGTGGATAGTTTTACAAAGGCTAGACTAACTACAGCCAAATTAACACAACAAATAACATTAAAATTCTATGTAGAACTTCATTCTCCTAAATTACTTATAGGGAGTATAGTAAGTTCATTATGAACCCATAGTAAGAGATTAAATTAGGTCAGTGCTGTTATTCACAGCTGCTTTTTACTTAATTTAGCTGTTGCTGAGTCTGTGTGATTTGTTTTTTAGGTGCTGAGGATGTAAATGGAGGAGAGGAGTCTATAAACCTGAATGATGCAGATGAAGGATTTTCATCGGGGGCTTCCCTCAGCAGCCAGCCAGTTGGGACCAAACCATCCTCCTCTTCTCAGAGGGGAAGCTTAAGGAAAGTAGCAACTGGGCGTTCAGCCAAAGATAAAGAAACAGCATCTGTCATCAAATCTAGTGAAAGCTCTCGAGATTCAATAGTTCGCAAGCAGTATGTACAGCAAGCAACTGATCTTAGTGTAGATTCAATTGAGTTAACACCGATGAAGAAACACCTGAGCCTGCCTGCTGGCCAGGTGGTGCCAAAAACCAATAGTTTAAGTCTAATACGGACAGCCAGTGCTTCCTCAAGTAAATCATTTGACTATGTAAATGGCAGTCATGCAAGTACCAGCATTGGGGTTGGCACTGAGGGAGTTACTAATCTAGCAGCTAACAATGCTAATCGTTATTCAACTATCAGTCTACAGGAAGACCGGCTAGGTCAAGCTGGTGAAGGTAAAGAGCTCCTCAGCCCAGGAGCCCCCTTAACCAAGCAGTCTCGATCCCCAAGTTTCAATATGCAGCTAATATCCCAGGTGTAGATTTTACATCTTCTCTCCTCTTTCTGCTTATCTTTTAAACTGAACATTTCATGTGCAAGAAGACACTTCATCCCACATTGTGAAAATACTGGTCATCGTAATAAGATTTGATTTAGTTTAGGTATCTTCATACTGTATTTTGTATGGAAACAGCAATAAGGTTTTCTTTTCCCTCTTTCCTATATCCTCTCTTCACCCATTCCATGTGTATGTGTTTGTGAAGCAGTATAAAACGTTTGCCTTTTCCATGCCTTCCTTTCTCCTTGGGTGATGTGCAATCCATCGTAGGCTGATCGGTCCCATTTCAACACTGTGAGACTGAGGGTATGTTAGAGGAAATGGTGTATATGATCCCTATGAAATGATTCTTTGGCTTTTGTTTAAAAACAAAACGGGTTTGTTCACATAATCTATAGAACTATGAAGATTACTGGATCATATTTTTTTCTCTCTTAACCAGGAGTGCCTCAGAGATTCTGCTATGACTTTGGACTTCTCTGAGTCTGTGCAATCATAGGTTCTTGAGAAGTATGGGGAAAGGTGATAGACTGCTGCACTTTTTCATTAAAATGAGGGTAGCTCTTTTCTTCCCCCCATTTCCTTTATTCCAAGGACATAAATATTCAATTACTGAGGCATTTAAATCAATTTGTGACCACCTCCATTAGAAGGTGGGGCTCTAAATTGATTGTGTAATTGATGATGCACTTTCTCAATGGCTCTCTAGTCATTATTAACATGTCTTCCCCCTTCCCACAAGAGCAACAAATCAGAGAATCCAAGGGGCATGTTCTATTTCCCAGGAATGAATGACACTTTGGTGCTGGGGTTTTGTGGGGGGAGGGATGGTTTTTGTTTAGGTTGTTTGGGATTGGGTGTGAGGGGAGGTTTTGATTGTTTCTTTCTTTTCTTTGTGAGCTGATGATGACTGAAGTAGAACTGTACATCTTCAGGTAAAGAGAGGGATTTTTCAATCCATTTTCTGTGATGTCAGACTATTGGAGAAACCCTTTCAGCTGCTTTCTAGATGTACCTAAATTCAGTCAGATATTATGGATTAAGAAACCTAAAGTCCTGATAGACTATATACTCCAAGGACATCAGGGACAGATAATTGGCTGAAAACACTGATGCTTCAATGTGACATGTTTTTATAGAACATTTTTACCAGGGGGTACTGACTTGATTTCTCCTACAATGACCACACTGCCTTTATGTTTGATGTAATGCAATTTGTGTATCTTCTAATCATAAATCTGCAAAGTTTCTCATTTTTATAAAACTTTGGAATCATGCCAGTAAGCTAGATGTTGAATGTATGTAAGTAGCATATGGTAACTCCTAAGAGGCTACAAAAGTACACTGTTGGTTAAAAAAAATTTGTTTTGATTTAGTTGGATAAGACTTTACTATAACCTCTTCTGGTTCTCAGGCTGTAATGTTTAAAAAAGAAGGGAATATATTGGGTTTTTGAAAATCAGTATTGTGACTTGAACTGCTATAAATTATACTTCCACAAAATACATCCAAGTTATACGTTTTTGTACTTTTAGACATTTTTACTTTATTTAAATATACTGAGTTTGTAGAAAGCAAGCATTCTCCTAATTGACAAAGTTTGAAATTTTCTCTAACAATTAAAAAAGTACAATAGATTTTTGACAAATAATCATAAAAATGCCTCTCATTTTTCTCACACCTAAAAGTCCCCCCCCTTTTTTTTGCTGTAAGAATTTTTTTGAAGGGACTTTGTGTTAGAATCTTCACAAGAACAATGAAATCCTGGATTGAATTTGGTGTTCCATAACATTTTTCAGCTCATATGAAAATGTAAAACTAGAACCTGAACTAGTATCCACAACATTGCCAAAGTCTGGCGTACAGGTATAAGTTGGTAGATGGTTTATTAGTCTGTTTGTGTGTATGGTATGTATGTGTTTATCACAAAGACATATTTTAGATATCCCTTATTTCTTTTCATTTAACTAAGAGATGTCAGGTGAATGAAAAGAATTTTAAAACATCCAAAATAAATGAGGTAGATGTATTTATAACATATTAAAGAAAGCAAAGTTTCTGGTATGTAAGGAGTGAGATCTTGGCTAAGGTCACTTTATGATAGAAATACCCGGTTTCATAGGAGACTAATGGGCTATTTTTAATTCAACAATTTGTGCACATACTGGCATCTAAATCCAGCATGATTTTAATTAAAGCACAAAAGAAATACCAAATAATAAAAAATTACAGCAAAAGCTGAAATTAATTTAATAAAAATTCCACTGGTTATAAATCTTGTTATACCTGAAAAGTTGGTTTTAAAATTATTTCATTTTAGAGGATTTCCTTTATCTGTATGTATATATGTATAAATTTTGTATGTATACATATACATTGGTGTTTCATGATCCTGTAACATTTGTTTTCCATTCTTTTAGGTGATATGATTTGGCCCCAATGAAGAAACATTTCATTTAGTTTAATCTTTGCATTCACGGTATTAGAACAGATTTCCTGTGCAACATATAGTTAAAATGAAATGTTACTTTAACAAACCATCGAATTTTCTAAGAGTTTTTTTTTAATCCCTTTGCATTATTTATTGGCATTTAATTTTTTTCAGCTACGCAGCAGCTGTTACAAATATATGCCAGCAATATTCAGAGTTTATCCTTTAACAGCCTTTTTTTTAATACTTCTTAACTACTGTAAAAAAAAGTCCATCCATCTGTGGAAAAGATATTTAGGAAGGAAATACTTGTTTTCTATAATAAAATAATTTGATGCCATCCATGCCAGGCTGGATAATGGAATACAAAGAAGGTTTTAGAAACTCTTCTTTATGACATTAATTTTAAAATCATGTTATTAGAAAGCAAATTAAAATACAAAAGTTCTTAGAAGATTTTTAAATATAAAAAGATTTTAAGCTAAGGAAAAAGAGCCTGCAGTTGTACCACTGTGGCATCCGATCCCGTCAGATCTCGGAATCTAAGCAGGGTTGGGCCTGGTTAGTTCTTGGATGGGAGACCGCCTGGGAACACCAGGTGCTGTAGGCTTGGGAGAAGGAAGCCAGTAACCCACCCCACAAAAAACAATCAGCCATTGAAAACCCTATGAATAGCAGAGAAGCACTAACAATAGTATTTTGCCAGGTGTATGTAGGGTCACTATGAGTGAGACACAGACTCCATGGTACCTAACAACAAGGAAAAAGATGGTTGTAATTTAAAATCCTGATCCCCTACCACCGCCCTTACTTTGCAATTTACTGTTCTGTGCCTATTTGTTATAGAACCAGAATTTTTGTGCTGGAAGAGACCCTAGAGATAATCTACCTAATTTCTCACCACAAATACACATTACATTCATCCTCAGGAAACTGAGACTCAAAGAGGTTGTGACATGATAAAGTCACATGACTAAGAAGCAGAGCCAGAATCGGACCTCATCACCTGACAAATATGTATTGACACCCCACTGCCTCTCTTTACCCATACTGTGGGAAATGTGGTATATAACACTTTCCATTTCTGCAGTTTCTTTATGAGTCTGGTCTAGTAGTTGATGAGTACAGCACATAAAGAAAAGTATTAAATCCAGAAAAAAAATGTAGAGTAACATACAGATGTGAAAATGTTAGAAATGTAGGTAGATATATTATTCTTTATTCTGATTTATGCCTTACTGATTTTCTGCCACATAACAGTTATCTGCTCCCATGTTGTTTATATTTGTGAGGATTCATTTAAATGCAAAGTAAACCCAAGGAAATGGCTTTGATCAGTGTTTCTAGGTATTTGATAGTAACTTTTAAATCAGCCAGCTTTCAGTCACCAAAGGTGGCTAGTTAATTGTATTGCACAATGGAGTATTGTAAGGGCAAAATAAATTCAATTCCATTAATTTCTTATATAGAGAGAGAATGGACCTATCTGTGCTTAGAGCAGATAAAAGCAATATTTCCTTATGTGATTGGAAATGGTTAATAGTATGAAACTTATGATTCCATAATGGAACAGTGACCATGATATCATTTAAAGTGTATATACCATATAACATGACTTAAATGTGGTAGTCTCAGCTATATAAGCTCAGTATTTCCAACCTGTATTCTCAAATTCCATCTAGTAGCTTTAAAATTATTATAATTATTTATTAGACACTGGAATACTGAGAATAACTTCTTTCAGATTGTTTTGTTTGCACTACCTTCGTGAATATTTTAATGAAGTGGGATGTTTTTCTTACCTCACTTTGTGAGGTTTATATGGGTCCATTTTTGAGTACCTTAGTTGTTGACAATTAGTTGTCTCATTTAATTCTCTGCATGTTCATTTGTAAATAAAAATATTAGTATCTATCTGTGGGTAGCATACTGTACAAACACTGGCAAGGAGGATTTCTCCATATCTGATCTTGGATTATTAGAAAATAGGTTTTGGGTTTTTAAAAAAACAGTATTTCAGCTATGTATTCTTTTCAGTTTTAAAAAGTTTAATAGGTTATGCCAGTGATCAGAAAATCTATAAGAATTTTAGGGCAACTTTTCTATACTGTGGCTGAACATGAGACTTTATCCTTTCAAGGTGATTACTGGTCACTGTTTTACCACCAAATTGGTTAAAACACTTATTTGTAATACTTTAATTTTTTTAAAGTGTATTTTAGAAACAAGTTGTTTGAAAAACTAGATATTGAGAGTGTAAGCAATTAAAAATTAGAGTATTTGCCTGATTATAAGAACATGGAATACAGTATAAATTGGTATTAATATAATCATAATGAGTCACTAGATTGGTACAATTTTCCATGCTAAGGTGGTCATAATTGATAATGTAAGACAAATTTTAATATCGCTTGCATTATATGTATCTAATGGGTACATTATGCTGGTACTGAACATACATAGGAAATACTATTCATATAGGTGTCACAATCCAACCTCCCTGGCCACATAGGCACATTTCTTTTAAGCTTACCACACAATCACAAAATTTTGGTCATTTCTTCAATATTTTTGTAAACTTAGCCATTAGTCTTGCGAGAAATATACACAAAACCAAATAATTCAGGACAAAAGTTAGCAGAAAGTTCAGAATGATGTGAAATAACTGGCAGCATAGTACAGAAATGTAGGATCTTATGTTTTGCTTCTGAATTTTGAGAAAACGTGTTCATAATGTTTACAAATTAAGGCATATTCCTGTCTCCTATGCTATGATGTTGACTATAGATTTTACCAAAAAATAGAATTAGATGTAGCTTAAGATGTGATACCTTTCTAAAAGTTGTACTTGGAGGTAGGTCTAATAAAGAGATCTTTTTATTTTAAAAGAGAAATGAACTTAATTGGACAATCCATCCCCAGCTCCAGAATTGTTATCAATCTGGTTTGAGTATAAACAGCTCATTGTTAGTCATGTAAAAGGAAATTTTTTACATCTTCATTGATTACAAAATTTACCAAAGAAAATGGTATTGACCAAATATAATTTTTAAAGCACCTATTAGGGAATGAGGCTCCATTAACATAAATGATTGCTTTCTAACACTTAGGGAAAGAAATACTAAAAGATTCTTTGACCTGGAAAACAGGTATACAATAGCTACAAGATTCCATTTGAGTTTTCTTATGTCAGTAAGATGTCAATGTTCCAGCAAAAGTACCAGTTAAAGGATAAGTCCTAATATCATTCCTTCTAGCACATTTTCTTCTCTTCTTAATGAAGGGGATTTTGTGCATCAGTATTGAATAAAGGGGAAAATTCCTAAAATTGGTATATTGTATGACATGGATTTTTTTTAAAAATTGGGGGAAAACTGTAGAAATGCACCTCTTTTCAGTGGGCAGTGGCAATTATTTCTAATAAGTATGGTGTTGGTTAAATTGGTACAATTTGATTATATAATTTATGTACCTGATCAATCTTGAGTGTTTATTTCTTTATGTGAAACATTGGGTTTAAAAAACTAAAATATTTGTTTTTAAAAATGTGTGGACCAAAAAGAACTAATGGATTTATTTAAACTGTAAATACTGATTTTTTTAAATCATGAATTATTATATATTAACTGATGTCCCAAACAGGTTCTGTGTATTACTTCTTCATATCAAGTGGTAGTCAAAAAGTAATGATTGTATTGATCAGCTATCTTGGGAAGAAAATTGGCTTTCTAGTACTGATAATGATCTGGTTTTTTTTTTTTAAGGTTTTATCATCTGAACTGAACTCAGAGATATGCTTCATGTGGTGTTTTAAAGTATTTGTAATAAGTTCATATACTATTTTACAGTGAATCTTTTTGATTCTAATACTAAAAATTAAGATGACATCACAATCAATTTAACTGGCTAAATGAAATGGTTTTTACAGTGCAGATTATTTTCCCACTATTTTTTTCAAGATAATTTGACTCTTCCGTGCTACAATTTCTGAAGGACTTTTACTACTTTGGTTTATGTAATCTGATCTCTGTAACAATGGACAAGGAAACAGGAAATATCCCACTTCCTTATGTTTGCTTCATAAAAGGGTACGGAATGTACAGATGAGCTTTTTTTCTTCTTACCGCCATCAACCTATAGGTTGGTATACACTGCCCAAGTATTCAGAGAATGGTGCTGGTGAAAATTTAAATAGGTTAGGCATGTAGCAATTATGATCTCTATTGAGTGATGTCCTTTCAACCTAGGACTAGTGAAAATCCTTATTTTTTTTTTTTTTTACAGAGCTAAAGAAAAAATCGTGCACATTTAAGATCATATTTATTGGTGCATGTAAGCCATTATCCTGTCTTACTGAACTGATTAATGCTGTTGATTGTTGAAATGTGAAATGTAGTCACTGTTGACCTTGTAAATATCTGCCAGAGATGAAAATATTATTTTAAGTTATTGTAAATAAAGATGTATAAAATTCACTATCAGTCTGCAATGCAGAAACATATCTCAGATGTTAAATATTGTGTTTCTTGAGGGATATGTAATTTTCCCCTAGGTGTATCTAGTTACATTAAGAATGTAAATTTTCTTTTGTACAGTATAAAAATACAGCTTCATTTGGCTTTTAACTGTATTTCCCTGAGTCAATTTTACCTTACCTAAATTTTATACTTTACCATAGTCATTTAGATGTGTTTTTTCAAAGTAGGTCATTTTATTTGGGTATATTTGAACTTTTAACTTATATCATACCCTATTAAAGTAAGGCAATATATAAAATTACATGACACCATAAAGTAAGAAATAACATAAAAGCAGGAGTAAGATTAGTACTTACATAAAGTAAATGCTATACATTTGTATGCCAATTGTAGGGACACAAATTTAGCACTGTACTTTAAAAGCAGCCAAATGTAAACAAAGAAGAATAATTACATGAGTTTTAGACATCCTTTAGAGTTAACAAATCAGTCCAGGCCTGGTGGCACACACATAATCCCAGCATTCAGGACAGTGAGGCATGGGGATTGCGAGTTCATGAATGGCCTGTCTCACACATGCAAACATGTCGAGACCCTATCTTAAGTACATAAAAAGGTTAAATCAGTTTCTCGATGAAAGCACAACCATTTGTACTACCATAATGCTAGAAAATTTTCTTTCCTGGGTTCCTGTTAGGAGGGGCCAATGTTATTAACGATAGCAATTCTTTTTCTTTCTCTCTCTTTTTTTTTTTTCCCTTCAGCACTTGAGGCTTGAACCCAGGGCCTCTTGCAAGGTAGGCAGGTGCTCTACCACTGAACTGCACCCGCAGGCCCTTTGTTTTTTCTTTTGAGACAGGGTCTCACTAAATTGTGCATGCTGGAACTTGAATTTGCAATCCTCCTGCTCAGTTGCTGCAATTTCAGACTTGCATTAGTAGTTCTCCTCCTTTCTACTTTTTACCTCTTTCTTCTTTTCTTTCTGTTCCTCCTCCTTCTCCTTCTAGAGACTTTTAAAACCAACCCTTAAATTTCAAGCTATAATCTCATTAGCGACTGGAATCTGAACCCATTGAAGATAAACACAAGGGCTAGGGGTTGTGGCTCAGGGGTAGAGCACTTGCCTAGCATGTTTGAAGCCCTCGGTTCAAGTCCAGCACCACAAAAAACTAAAACAACAACAACAAAACAATATTAACTTGATCTTATGTTTTCTCACTTGGATTAATCTGATGTCTACCCCAAATTTCTGTGACTACATGGAGAGTTGCCACTTTATGGTTCCTTCTAGCTTCACTTTCCTGCCACTCCTGAATCCTGTGTCTGTATTCGGAATGGTGTGGCTTTGTTTTTTTTCTAGTGTCAACCTAAATGCAAAACTCAGGACCTTCCCTCTGTTTTCCACACATAGAGCATAAAAACAGAATCAAAACCCACAACTCACGCCAAGGCCTCTGTCTATAGAAGACTCTATCGAGGATGGGGGTGGGGTGAAGGAACGTTTAAATCACATAACATAAAGAACATGTTATGCGCCATGGGCTCGTGTCCCATTCATAGTGACCTAATGTGCAACAGACTACACACTCCCTCGACACTGTGCCATGCCCAGCACTATGTTAGCGCTTCTCTGTTACAGGTTTTTCGATGGTGGATTGTTTCAGGAGTGAGCTGCCAGGTCCTCCCTAGCCTGCAGCACCTAGAATTCCCAGGTGGTCTTCTATCCAAGGACTGACTAGGTCAACCCTGCTTACCTTCCGAGATCAGGCGGGTAGGATGCCAAGGTGCTATGGCTGCAAACAAAGAATATTGAATAAATATGGCCAAAGAACACATTAATTGAACATATTTATTCAATATTCCTGTATCTTCAGATTTTTAAGCATTCTTTGAGTACTTCATGTTAACAGCCTATGTTCTCTTTACCTTCTGTCTCACCTCTCAACTATTTTATTTCTAGTGCACAGAAATCTACCTTTCTTAACCCCCCTCTGTGGCAGGCTCGAACCCAGGGCCTTGCGTGTGCTAAACACTCGTTCGTACCACTGAACTACATCCCTAGCCCACTTTCATTTTAACTCCAGCTAACCAAAATGGAATATTGAGATATCAAGACTATTATTACTTCTTTTTCTCAACTAGAGTCCCTAGACAGCTTCCAAATAGTAATTCCATCTCTTCCCTCCTACTACAACATCTCATGTATAGAGTAATCTTTCGATACAAATCTGACCAGTGCCATAAGGGCCAATCAGCCCTTCAGAGTAACAAACCCAACTCTTGGCAATTTACCCACTGTTCCATTAATTTGGACCTTCTGCCTGGAAAATTTAGCTCTCCTCTTTGTCTGACTTAAGTCTATTCAACACTCAGGTTTCAGTTTAAACATCTCTTCCTCCAAGGAAATTGTTCGGCTCTGGCCTTTTAATGAGACACTACTGTTACGCGCTCCAATAAACCCCGCACTTCCCATACTGTAGCATTTTCTCAATGTCGTCCAATTAGTATCTTCCCGTGTAGTACCTATCGTGAGCACAGAGATGGTTTATCTACCTCAGTACTATATCTTTACTGTCTGGAATGTAAGGGACTCTAGTGTTTGGAATAAATGAGGCCAAATGAAATAATTCAGTTAGAAGTACTGTATGTATCCCAAGCAGTTTCATTCTATTTTTTACTCATTTTTTCTATGTCAATCACTATTTCCTCCACCTCTTCATCTAATTTCCTGTTATGATCCCATCTCCATATTTAGTGTTCGGGTCCTACTTTTTTTCTTTATACAAATGACCGTCTCTCCTCCTCCCTACCCAAACCCTTGAGATATTCGAAATCCTACTTTTCGCGCCAAACGAGGAAATTTTTTTCTTAAAAAAATCCATTCTGATTATCTCTTTCTTCAAAATAAGGTAGCTAGAGAAACTAACAAACATTATGATTGCAAAAGACAGAAAGTTAACAGTTCATCAGTCTTCGACTCTGCAAGCTTCCCCTGGTCTGACCAATACCTCCCTTCCCGGAAACGGAAGATAGTCAGGAAAGCCCCGGAACCCAGAGTTTAGGGATTCGTTTTCTTCCGATTTCCTGATGGGCGAGCCCACTGCCTGGCGCCGACTGGTCTGCAGAGCTGTCGATCCTGACCAACTCTGCTTCTTATTGGCTTTCTAAGTCACCGCCCCCCGGAGTAGGGCGGGAGATTTGGTGTGCAGTGCACACCCATCCCCCAGCCGGCCGCTGGGATCCGCTGAAAGGTTCTGTTCCCGCGCTGTTTGGGAGAATTTAGTCTCTCGCTTCGGGGCAGAAGCTGCGGTTCTCGAGGCGACGACTCAGCAGGGTAACATGCGTCAGCAGTCAGGCGGCAGGAGCAGCGCCCAGTAAATACTTAACGGTGTACTGTGGGTCATCGGAGCAGCCTGCATTCCTTACCTGCTTAGCTCTGGGCATGTGAGGTGAGTCCAGGTGCGCCCAGCCCCGCGGCCAAACTGGGACGCCTGCGTCCTGAGTCACACGGCTCAGGGCTTCGCTTGGGCACTCCGGGCAGGATCACTGCGCCTCCCTCCTTTGCTCCCTTCGGGCGGGCAAACCTCGGACTGGTGGAGCGCTGCCAGTGGTTAGTGGCAGGAGGCGCAGGCCGGAGTCTGTAAATACATCTTGGGCGTGAGGCTGTATCTGGGAAGACCGGTCGTTAGTCTGTACAGCAGCGACAGGTCTTCTGTGCAAGTTACGCCTGATAACATACCTGGGTTCTCGGTGTACGGAGCCCTCTGGTTGGAAAGGATCTGTAAGGATCTGTAACAAAAGTAGTAGAGTGCCCTGTGAGAGGAGCCAGTAGAATGAGTTACAAGAAGGGATAACGAGCCAAAACTACCCCTGGAGCGAAAACCTTTGATGTCACCCCAACTAGGAATCTCTAAATAAGTCCTCCTAACTGAACAAATCACCTTAGGACAATGTTTGGTTGTAAAATGTTGATAAACCAGGATCTATTGGTAGAGCTTTTTATAGCAAAAGGATATTGAAACATTACTTTTCATTTTACAGTGTAAGTCCTAATAGAACTGTTACTCCGTCCAAAGAAAAATAATGTGACCCTATATACCTGTGTGTAATGGCATTGAACATTGAATGGACATCATTCATCACCTACTGAACACTTTATGTCAGATACGGACTGCAATATTGAGATACACAAGAGATCTGCATAAAGTAAAATTACTATCGAGGCAGGCATGGTGACGCATATCTGTATTCCTAGCAGTTGGGAGGCAGAGGCAGGAGAATTGTGAGATCGAGGCCAGCCAGAGTTACATAGCAACACTCTAAGTAAATAAATAATAAAGTAAAATTGTTAATAATAGAGAACACTTTTTTATTGGAAATTTTTAATGTACACCTTAATGTGATTCATTCTGACATGCTTTTCATTGTGACATTTCCATATATGCATTTTGATGAACATTATTCATATTGTTGTTGTTGTTAGGTGCCATCGAGTCGGCATCCGACTCATAGCGACCCTCATAGGGTTTTCAATGGCTGACTGTTTTGGGATTGCCTTGGGAGTGGATTGCCAGGCCCTTCTCCCATTTTTGCGGTGCTGGGAATTGAACTCAGGACCTCAGAGACTGCAGCGCAGCGCTTCTACCCACTGAGCCAAATCCCAGCCCCATTATTCATATAGGTTACCCCTTACCCTCCCTTATGCTTCCCCCCTCCCACCCTCCCTATCTAAGTCTTCTCAATAATAGAGAACATTTAATGAGCACTTTCATAGGCCAGACACATGATCTTATTTAATCTTAACATCTTTGGACATAGTCATAACAGTTATAAAATGTAGAATTGTAATTAGAACCCAGGGTTATCTAATATTAAAATTGGTGCATAATCACTAATATATACCACCATATTTAAAAACTATTACATTCTTTTTTTAAGATTACGTTTTTAAAAGTTTTAGCAAATTCTTTATTTGCTCCCACAGAGAAGTGTGCTGCTGTTTACAGTCATTTGGTGCTGCTGTATTGCCTTGTAGATAACATCTTGAGAAGAATTGACCTATAAATACCTGCAGTGCCTTGAGGGGTCACAGATGTTCACTGTGCATATTTACATTTTATTGTGTAAGTGTTAGGTAGTGTTTTTTCAGGAACTGTTGGAAAGGGAGGAAGGAAACTTATTATGAGAGCTTAGTAGAAATTTCAATTGTGGTGATTTTGTTTGTACTACATGGTAAAATACCTTAAATCTAAAAAGGGGTATATTGTATAAATGCATTCAGTTATAGATAAGAATGAATTAGGCTTCCTCTGTCCAGGCAATTAAAATACCATAGATAGCTGAGTGTGGTGGCACATGCCTGAAATCCCAGCACTTGGGTTGCTGGGGCAGATCATGAGTTTGAGGCCAGCCTGGGCTACTTATCAATACCCTCAAAAAGTAAAATAAAATAAAATACCATAGGGAAATTGCATAGGACAATATTCAGTTGCCTGGAATATTTGTTTTTATAAATTTTCCTTGAAAATCCACTCCTAAGAATTACTAAGCTTGTGCTAATGAGAATTATGAAATAGGCTTTTATTCTTTTTTCTTGGATTTCCATGAAGCTCAGATAGAAGTTCTTTACCTGATTTTTATTTTTTGCTTTTCTTTATATTTTCCCCAACCAAGACTCCCTATTGATATTTATGGTTTACCATTTGTTTTATTTCATTTGCTCATTGTCATTGATTCAAATCCTTTGTAGAATACAGAAAAATTAATTAAAAATAATGTAGATTATGCTGTGTCTGACCACTTTTGAAGTATGCTTGATAGAACTAGTGATATTTAACCTGATGATCTGGAAACTTACAGGAATAATAGAAGTCTTTGGATATTTGAAATACTAACGTGGGAAGATGATTAGAAATGTTATGAATATCTTCTGCAGGTCAAAAGAAGCAGTTAGTGGGGCACTATGGTGCATGCCTGTAATTCCAACTATTGGGGAGGCTGAGGCAGGAACATCACAAATTTGAGGCCAGAGGCAGCCTACACAACTTACTGAGACCCTGTGTCAAAATAAAAAAGGGGCTGGGAGTGCAGCTCAGGGTTAGATCACTTACCTAACATGCATGAGGTCCTAGGTTCAGCCCCCTAGTATGGAAGGAAAAAAAGAAAAAAAAAAAACAATTAGGAGATCAGATTTTTATTCAGTTGCAAGAGAGGTATGTGGTATAATAGAGTGATCCAGAAGTTAGGAATCAGTCAAAGCTGGGTTTCAGCCGCAACCCACTTTCTAATTATGTGAATTTTGGTGAATAATTTAATGTTGTTGTTGTTGTTAGGTGCCCTCAAGTCGGTATCCGACTCATGGTGACCCTCATAGGGTTTTCAATGGCTGACTGTTTTGGGATTGCCTTGGGGGTGGATTGCCACGCCCTTCTCCCATTTTTGCAGTGCTGGGAATTGAACTCGGGACCTCATAGACTGCAGCGCAGCGCTCTACCCACTGAGCTAAATCCCAGTCCGAATAATTTAATACTTAACCTAATTTCTTGTTGTTGTTGTTGTTAGGTGCTGTCAAGTTGGGTCTGACTCACAGCAACCCTATGTACGGCATAAATGAACACTACCAGACACTCTGCCATATCCAGCACTATGCTCTTCTGCTATTCATAGGGTTTTTAGTAACTGACTGTTTCGAGAGTAGGCTGCCAGGTCCTTCTCCAGAGGTTATATAGCACCTAGTATTCCCAGGCAGTCTCCCATCCAAGGACTAACCAGGCCTAACCCTGCTTAGCTTCCAAAATCACACAGGATTAGACACTAAAGTGGTAGACTAACTTAGTTTGTTGTTAGGTTCCATTGAGTTAGGTCCAATTTACTTATCTGTAAATTGTGGAAATTATACAGAAACACACACGTACAATATGTACCTGACTCTGTGACTTAATAAGTTGGTGTATGTAAAAGTGCCTAATGCAGTGCCTGATATACAGCCCCTCACAAAACCTGTTTATTTTATACAACTATAAAGAACTAAGTTCCTTCCTCCCTTTCTTCTTTCCTTCTTTTTTTTCTTGTGCTGAGGATCGAAACCCAAGACTTTGTACCTGCTAGGCATGCTCTACCACTGAACTCCACCCCTTGCCCCAGTTTGTTTATTTTATGCAGATATCATTTAAATGCATTAAACTTTTTCTCTAATATACTTAGATTCCCTGTAATAGGAAGCAGTATCATGACTAGAAAAATGACCCAGGAAGACATGCTTTACTAGCAGTGATTATATAAATTATGGATGAAGTATTTGTTACCTTTATACACAAAGTATAATCTCATAGAATTGTGAGGATTAAATTAGAATACATGTGAAGTACTCAAAACTATGTCTAGCACATAGTAAGTACTTAAATTTTGTCCTTTTATCCCCCTCCCCCAATCCAGATATTTTCAGTCTCCAGGGTTCTCTGTCCAAAATGCTAATGGTCGTTTTGTCTTTTACTACACCATCATAACAGCATTGGCTTTATAAGGACATTTATCTATTCATCACATCTGTTAAAACTCATGAATTTCTGGGTTTTGGCTCCACTGCTTTCATTTTCCTATTAGCTGACCCTCTCTGAATTTTTTTTCCAATTACAGGTGACTCTGAGTTTTCCAGCTGCAGAATGCATAGCACCTTAAAAGGTAAATGAAACTGAAACAAGTCATTGAAGTGTGCCAGTTTTCAAGAGAAAATTTGGCATTTAATTATCCACGTCCAAATAACTAATTCAGGAGAATCAAGCAGTAGTTCCTATTGTCAAAAGAAAAGGCAAAAACAGCCTCTGTAAGAGTGGAGAGAAAAAAATTCAACAAGAACATTGAATCTGCCGGGTGCGGTGGCGCACACCTGTAATCCCAGTGGCTTGGGAGGTGGAGGCAGGAGGATCATAAGTTCGAGACCAGAGGCAGTCTGTGTAACTTAGTGAGACCCTGTCTCAAAAAGTTAAAAAATGGGCTGGGGTGCACCTCAGTGGTCCAGCACTTGCAGAGCATGCAAGCACGAGGCCCTGGGTTCAAACCCCATTACCACACACAAAAAAAGACACTGAATCTTAGTTTACATTTTTTTGAACAAACAGATTAACTGGCAGTAGTTGGAACCATCATTTATTAGTTTGAAGCCATTAACATTATAAATTTAGAAGCTAAATTTTGTTAGAATGGCCAGAGCTGACCAGGCATTTACTTGCAAAACTCTGAAGTTTGTTCGGTGAGGAACTCACTATCTAAAGTACTAGAAAGATTCATATTTACTATTTAGTTACCAAGATGCCTGGAAAGCCATAGTCATAGTTGTAAAGTGTTTGGTAAGCTTGCAATAAAACTAAAGAGAGGTGCTTGAGGCTTATTTGGTTCAGGCTTGGTATACCAATAAAGTATCACAGACTTTCCCCAGGAGACTGTGTATTTCTCGTGAACAGATAATAAATCTACCAAACAATGATTATTTGTTTGACTGTTCCTTTTCTAAGCTCTCAAGTGTTAACTACTCTGTTTCTGTTAATGTGGTTGTTACATAAATAGATTAGGGCTTTCTTTATAAGCAGAATGTTTTTCTGAGGTTATACATTGGTTACCTTGATTGGGTTTAGCACTTCTCAAACTGAAGACATCTCTTCCCCTCTTATCCTGTTTCTCAACTAAAGAATTGAGCTACTTACAATCAAAAATATTATAATACAAAAATGCATTATGTATTTTTTCTACCTTTGTTGTTGTTAGGTGCCATCTAGTTGGTATCCGACTCGTAGTGACCCTCTGTACAACAGGGGAAACATTTTTGTCAGTGCTTCTCTGCTGTTCATAGGGTTTTCAATAGCAGATTAATTTTTGGGAGGGGGTTGCCGGGTCCTTCTCGCAAGCCTGCAGCATCTGGTGTTCCCAGGCGGTCTCCCATCCAGGTACTAACCAGGCCTGACCCTGCTTAGCTTCCGAGATCTGATGTGATCGGATACCACAGGGCTATGGCTGCAGGCTTTTCTACCTTAAGTGACTTTAAAATTATATATGAGTGTGCATATTCATTTCATGGATGCTTGATTTATATGGCAGTTGATATGAATTCTTCATCAAACTGATTTATTGTTTTTGTTTAGGTTGGCCATGATGAGTAAACTGGACTTAAAGGAAGAAAAGGTGCTGGAGGTTCAATTTGTAGGAGATGATGATGTTCTTAATCACATTCTTGATAGAGAAGGAGGTACTGAGTGATTGTACAGTTGAAGAGATGCTTATGGATTATTTCACTTTTAAAAATATTTTACCATTTTATTTTGAAAATAATGGCACAAACTATTCGATCTATTAAGACTAAATAAAAGCTGCTCTGATTTTTAGTTTACTTCTTTCAGATTTTAAATGAAATTTAAAATAAAGCCTTATCTAAAATGAAATACTCAGTAGTAGTAATTAATCACTACCTATTATAATTTAAAATATTTGGTATTAAGCCAGGCGTGGTGGCACATGCCTGTAATCCCAGCAACTCAGGAGGTGGAGGCAGGAGGATTACAGGTTCAAGGCCAGAGGCAGCCTGTGTAAGTTAGGAAGACCATCTCAAGATAAAATATTTTTAAAAGTGCTGGGAATGTAGCTGAGTGGTAGAGTGCTGGAAAAGTATGTGCAAGGCCCTGAATTTAACCCCCCAGTAGTGCCAAAAAAGTAAATTAAAAAAAAAATGTGGTAATTTTGTACCCTGACCCCACATAAACACTTTCAGTGTGTGTATATGTTTAAACTCAGATATATAAACTGTAGAAAAGCGATGAGTATTTTTTCTTTCTGGTACTGAAGGGTTGATCCCAGGGCCTTATGCATGTTAGGCAAGTGCTATACTTCTAAATATTGGGTTTTTGTGTTAACATCTGTGCAGCCATCTTGGTTTTCAGCTGCCATATCATAAGTTAAGTTTCTGCCTCTGCCTCGAGGAAGGTCATTTCAAATACTTAATTTGGCTTCTTGGTATTGCCCTGCCTTACTTAATCTATTATCCCATCTGACCCCAGGCTCACCCTCTTTGGACATAATCTGATTTAAAAATGGTATGGTCAGGGGTGGTGATGTTTGTGGCACCACGCCACCTGGAACCACTCCGCTAACGTCTGCCTCAGCTGGGAAATTCCACTCTACCTCCATATAAGGAGCCATCTTGCTGTACCTTGCTGCTGTTCTCATTTCCGGAGGCAGCCACTCGGACATTCTGCTTATTAAAATCTCTTGTGCGAATACTTGAGTGCGGAGTGGTCTTTGAATACTTGAGTGCGGAGTGGTCTTTGGGAGACACTTTCAGCTCCCACCCCATGTTTTAAGTTTTTTATCATGAGACAGGGTCTCCATAAGTTGTGTGGTGTGCCTGTGGCCTCAAACTCAGCAATCTTCCTACCATAGCCTCCTGAGTTGCTGGTATTATAGGCATGCACCGTGGTGCTGAGCTGTTCAGTACTTTCATTTATTTACCTATTTGTGGCACTAGAGGGCTGAACTCAGGACCTTCCACATACCTTGCAAGTGCTGTGCCACTGAGCTGAACCACTAGCCCCTTTTTTATTTTTTAAATTGAGACAGGATTTCACTTAGGTTGCACAGGCTGCCTCTGGCCTCGAACCTGTGGTCCTTCTGCCTCTGCTTCTGGAGTTGCTGGGATTACAGGTGTGAGCCACTGTGCCCAACTTTGGTCAGTACTTTTAATGAAAAAGAAAATACTGACTTCTTTTTCTTGGCTTTTAAGTAGTAACCATTCAAGTAGTACAGTTTGTTTGCCTATTTAAGTGTAATATTTAGAAAGAATTTATACTTCTCATGGTCTAATTCTTTGGATATTCTTATAGGAACTAAATTAAAGAAGGAGAAAGCTCAGCTTTTGGTCAACCCCCAAAAAATAATAAAGAAGCCAGAATATGAATCAGAGGAAGGCGACCAGGAAGTCTTAAGAGATCAGAACTATGTGGAAGTTTTGGGGAGAAATATTCAAGGTATTTGATGAAAGGAATCTACACTTATATTTCTGTTAATAGTAGAAATTGTTTTGCAGGATACATGAAAGTAACTTAGTAGGTTAAACAGTGTTGTTGGGTGCTGTCTGGTATGCTACAATTATGTGTCTGGTCTGAAAGTGTGTCCTTCAAGTTTTTTCTTCACAGTTTGCAGGTTTTTTTTCTTTGGTTGTAGAAAATTTAAATCAAAAGTTAAGATGTCACAATGTTTGCTTAAAGTGTATCCACTAGAACTTAATGCTCCTTATCTCCACCCTATGAGTCACCTCCCATCTCCATTTATCTTGCTATGTATGTAAAATTAATCTTACATTCCACCTGTGAGCCAAATCCCCTCTTTCCTTGCTCCTTATCTGCTTACTTTCCACCCTGTGAGTCAAATCCCATCTCCTTGCTCCTTATCTGCTTATTTCCATGACAACCTCCACTTTGCTGTAAACTATATAACCCCAGGAGAACAAAATTTGGAGGTCAGTCCTGAGAGGACTCATTTCCTTGGGCTGACCTTGCTATGTTGTTAGGTGCCGTCGAGTCGCCATCTGACTCATAGCGACCCTCACAGGGTTTTCAATGGCTGACTCTTTCAGGATTGCCTCGGGAGTGGATTGCCACATCCTTTTCCCATTTTTGTGGTGCTGGGAATTGAACTCAGGACCTCAGAGACTGCAGAACAGTGCTCTACCAACTGAGCTAAATTCCAGACCCAACCTTGCTATAGCAATAAATTTATTGTTTTACCCAAATCCTGAGTCTCTAGAAGTACTTTTGGTTTTCTCATACTGCTTCACTTTCTCTTCTGTCTTTTTAACAAATAACTAGCTCTTGAACTTGTGATCCTCCCATCTCAGCCTCCTGAGTAGCTGGGTTCACAGGTATGTGTTAGCACTCACAGCAAAGGTAATTACCATGTATTTTTAGCTTACTGAAATTAATTTCAAAAAACAAGTCACTTTTTTATTACTTTGATCTTATGTAGAAAAATAGTAAAAAAGAATATTATAGGAAGTAGTGTTGCTCCAAATTAGACATGCTTATACTATTTTACTTGCTTTGTTTTGTTGTTTTGTTTTTGAGAATCTCACTGGGAAGTGCAGGCTACTGTCATATTCTCTGTGTAGTCTAGGCTAACCTCAGACTCTATGTAGCCCGGCAGACCTCGAACTTGTAATCCTCTTGCCTTTGCCTCCTGAGTGCTAGGATTATAGACATGAGCCACCATGCCTGGCTATGTTGTTTTTATTGTTGTTATTAAAATCTAAATCGAATTCCTCCCAGATTATACTCAAAACATATTTTAGGCTTCAGTTATATATTATTTAATGTTCTTCTGGGTGCAAAGAACATAGATGCATTACAGCTTGCTTAAAAAAATAAAGACCGAGGGGGCAGGAATTGTAACTCAGTGGTGGAGTACTTACCTAGAATGCTCAAGCCCCAGGATTCAATCCTTAGCTAAATAAATAAAATAAAATAACTTCAAGAAAATAATCAGTATTTTAGTGTATATGAACTGGGATGACATTAAAAACTGAGGAATTTGGCTGGGCATAGTGGCACATCCCTCTAATCCCAGCTGCGTTTAGGAGGCTGAGGCATGAGGATCTCAAGTTTGAGATTAGTCTAGACAACATATAGCTTATCCCCAATAAATAAATTCAAAACAAAACATGAGCTCCATGGCTGTCCTGGTCTCCCTATATCTTCTCTGTGCATCTGTTCTGTCCATGACATCTATGTCCCTTATGTCTACGTTTTGCTGTCTCATACTTACAAATGGTTATCCTGACTACTCCTGAGGTTACTCTCTCTTCTTAAGTTATAATCCTTCTTGTGGTTTAGTTCCCAGTGTTAAAAAATGTATTTGTTTGGCTTTTTGTTTGTTTGTTTCTTTGTTTTTGTTTTGTTTTTAGTATCCCTGTTCTAGATTCTAGATTCCCTGTTTTGGATTTTGTTTTTTCATTTTTTTGAGACAGGGTCTCGCTATTTAGCCCACACTGGTCAAGAACTATGTATGTAGCTCAGGTTGGCCTCAAACTCTCAGTCCTTCTTCCTCAACCTGTGTAGTGCTGGGATTATAAGTGTGCACTACTATACCTGGCTCTTACAAATTTTATTTGTTTAGCTGGGGATATAGTTCAGTTGGTAGAGTACTTATCTAGCATGTGGGAATTGTTTAGTGGTACTGGGGTTCAGACCCAGGGCCTTTCATGTGCTAGACAAGCACTCTACCACTGAGCTGCATTCCCAACTGTTTTCTTAAAAATTATTTCTTATTTTAAAGATAGTATATTTTAGAAACTCAATGCTTCCAACCTTTTCCATATAAGAGCATCCACAGTAAATGATATTTGGAGGCACACTGCAATAAATGGATGAGGATGCTCCAGACCAAGGACAGTTGCCTCAAGGCCCTGCGTCTCCCTCACTGCAGACCCTGACTGGCTTCCTCAAAGGCCTGAGAAAATCAATACCAAGCATACTTGTTACCCATATCTTTCATTTCTGCATACTACTTGGGAAGCTTTGCCTTATTTTTTTGTCATTATCCCCTGTTTTCTAATCTGTTTTTGGTTATCATCTTCTAATTACCTTTTTCAAACATCTCCTAATTACTCCCCTTTGTGAAATTTTAATGTCACATATATTCTATGTGTGTGTTTATGCTGTACTGTGCCTCTTCTAAGGACTACAGACCATTGTAATATCAAAGGTTTTATTTCATGCTCCCTCCTGCCAAGAACCAATTTTTACCCGGTTAAAAATGCCTACTTTTGAGAACATGGAACTGTTAACTTTTTTGGTATGCATCTTGTCTGTCTGCCTATAAACACACTAGCACACAAAAACTTAAATTCTTTTGTTTATTTTTAAAATAGACTTGTATTACGTACGTGTAACTCTATGTCATTAAACATTCTTTTGCGTGACTACAGAGAATATGCTGTTATATAACACTGTAATAATTTAACCTATTCTTTATTGTTGCCCATGTGGTTATTTCCAGTCTTTTCCTATATTAAATCTCGAGTTACATTCATTATTATTTTCTTAGGAAACTTTCTAGAGTTTCACTGTTCAATATATGCACGTGGTGCGACCATTTTTAATAAGTTTTGACATATATTACCAAATACTGTTCTGAAAGTTATACAAATTACTCTGTTTAATCATAGTACATTTTCCTGAAGATTTAGCTTCATCCCCAGTTAGGGACGGGGGATTAGGAAATTATTTAAAATGTATTTCATTTCTGAAACAAGATGTTTATTATTTAAGAAAAAATTTTTAAAATAATGTATCCTATTTGAGTGTGGAGGGGACAAAACAATGAAAAGACCCTCAGTTTTGCTTTCAGGGAGGACACTTTTTTGTTCGTTTATTTCTTTTTTGTTTTTTTTTTTTTCTTTTGTGGTACTGAGCATCAAATCCTGAGCCTTGTATGTACTAGGCAAGTGCTCTACCCATGAGCTATGTGTCCAGCTCCAGATATTTTTGTTTGTTTGTTTGTTTTTTGAAACAGCCTAAGTTGGCCTCAAATACACTGTGTAGCCAGGCTGGCCTCACACTTATGATCCTCATGCCCCAGCCTCCTGAGTGCTAAAGTACAAGTATTTCTGCATACATGGCAGAAATAACCATTGTTAAAGTAATTAAATTGGTAGTGTGTGTTGGAGGAGCACCAAAGCGACTGGAGGATCTTGAGTGTGTGTGTGTGTTGGTTTTTGTTTTTTTTGCGATAAAGTCTCATAGCCTAGGCTGGCCTGGAACTTGCAATCCTCCTGCCTTGGCCTTCTGAGAGCTGGGATCACAGGCATGCACCGCCATTCCCTGATTGACAGGAAGATCTTAATATGGATTCTCAGAGCTTTCTTCACCCTAAAGCGTGAAGACAGTATATCTCTGGAAAAAAACGCACATATCTAGAGTGCATGGTCTTAGTCCTCCACTATCTCAGAATGCTTTTGCAGAATTGCAATTTGTTGGGTTTTTGCTTTTTGTTTTGTTTTGTTTTTTTGAGATAGGATCTTGCTATGTTGCTCAGGCTGGTCTTGACCTCCTGGTTCAAGCAGACCTCCCTTCTTACCCTTCTAAGAAGCTAGAACTATGGTTGTGTGCCACCATACCCTGCTAAAATTACAATTTATTATGATGCCTTATGATTTCATTTGAGGGAACCTATGATAATAGACTTCTGTGAAACTTGGATGTAGGGATGTTGGAGAGTTACTGCTTCATATATTACTATTTTAAGCCTTCCTCAAATTAGACATGTTTCCATTTCCTGGGTAAGATTATACTTCTTTGGGACTCTTGTTAGTAAAACAGAAATTTCCTTAGGCCTAGAAACAGAGATCTGCAAAGAGTCTTTATTCCCTCGGAAGTACAGTGGCAAGTACCTTCCTGGTATTAATTGTATTGCTACCCTCTCTAACTGTATCACCAGTCTCTGACTCTGGTAAATGGAGCTGCTCATTTGGCCATGGGTATGCACAATAGAGGAATCCATGACTTACAGTCAAGGCTTACTTAACCTATATGACTTGTCTTGTTTTTCTCATTATTTGCCAACATGTGTTCAGGGATGAGAGTGGTGTTCCATATAATGTGTAGAAAGTTGTTTTCTTTAAATATTTTCTACAGGGAAGAAAAGGTCACATCTATCTCGGTCATCTTTGACCTTACTTGAGATACTGAACAACAAGTTTCTGTATAATCTTTTATTGGAAACACAAAACGAGTTAAGTGTTTTTAAAATACAAAGGGACATTTGACATAGAATCGTTAGGAAGAGTTAAAAATAAAACTGTTAAGGATCTTTACTGTGGTTTTGATGTGATTTGCCCCCCGAGAGTTCATGTGTTGGAAGTATGGTCCCTAGTGTAGCAATGTTGTAAGGTAATAGGAACTTTAAAAGGTGGGACCTAGTGGGATTTATTTAGATCATTGAGGGTGCTATCTTCAGAATAGATGAAGGTCGTTCTCCTGAGAACTCTGAGTTCTTTTAAGAGCCTGTTATAAAAGAGCAAGCCTGTCTCTTGAGTTGCACTCAGGCTTCCCATCTTGCCATGTGATCTCTATATCTTACACTTACTTCCTCCATGATGCTATGTATCATGTGACAATACCAAGGGAATATTCATCAGAGCTAAGCCTAACTGGTGCCATGCACTTGGACCTCCAGAACTGTGAGCTAAATAAACCTCATTTATCCATAAACTACCAAGTCTCAAGTATTTTATTATAATAATGGAAAACTGATTAAGAAAACCTTTTAATACATTATTAATCCTCTTATTTTGTGTTGAAGTGTAACCTTCTCATGAGCACCACACATCCTGACATCCTTGGCTTAATTCTCATGGTCCTTCTAGTCTGCAAAAAAAATCACATCTGTGAATAGCATGGTTTTTTGTGTTAAAATCTATGTAAACAAGATCAGTCTGTTTTCTTGTCATATATTTTTAAATACCTTATATATAAGTATGTATTATAAACTTGTATGCTGTGCAGTGAGGGGTATGAATCTTAACTTTTTAGTTATATAAAGTTTTATCCTTTTTTTTCTTGCTAATTGACTTTTCACTTTTTTCCTAAATGTATATTGCATCTTCTCTTTCAGAATCCTTGAAAAATGGCTCTGCTACAGATGGTGGGAATAAAGTTTATTCTTTTCAGAACAGAAAACACTCTGAAAAGATGGCTAAATTAGGTATGTTGCTTTCTAATTTCTGTAGTCATTATTCACCCTTTCTAAGGTATATTTAACCACATTCCCCACAATTATTATCATCCCATTACATTCCTAAAAGAATGCTGAAACATTACCTAATACTTAGGGAATGAGACATTTCCTAGGAGAGTGATGTCATTTTGTATTTTTTTTTTTTTTTTACAGTACTAGGGGTTGAACCCAGGGCCTCGCGCCTGCATGCTCTGCAAGTGCTGGGCCACTGAGCTGCACCTCAGCCCATTTTTTTTTACTTTATTGAGACAGGGTCTTGCTAAATTACACAGACTGCCTCTGGTCTTGAATTTGCGATTCTCCCGCCTCCGCCTCCTGAGCCGCTGGGATTACAGGCGTGTGCCACCACGCCCGGCCCCATTTTGTATTTTTTAAACACACTTAAATTCATTAGTTTTTCTCATGCACGGATGTATTTTGTTCTGAGCTAGATTATAAGCTTCTCATGGTAGGTACCTAGTCTTCATTTTTCTTTTTGTTCTCCTGATAGTTACATAGCTTAGGTTCTTAGCAAATTTTTGTGAAGTAATAAATGACTTGAGTCACACAGAAGCTGGACCTGATGGCACATGCATGTGATCCCAGTGACTCAGAAGGCTGAGGCAGGAGGATTGCAGGTTGGGGACAGAGAGAGCCTGCATAACTGAGTGAGACCCTGTCTCATAATATTTTTTTTTTCAATACAGGCTGGGGATATATCCTAGCACAAGGCCCTGAGATCACCAGTAACACACACACACACACATAGTCACACAGAGATATTCTGAATTTATTAAATAAGAGTTGTAAACTGTGTATAGAAAAATATTATTTGTTTTATAGAAAACTATTTACATAAAATTGTTAGGAGTGGTTTTGTGTGTTTTTTTTTTTTTTCCTTGCAGTTCTAGGGGTAGATTCCTGGGCCTTATGCATGCTAGGCAAGTGTTCCACCGCTGAGATGTACCCCAGCACCTTTTTTATTTTGAGACAGAGTTTTGTGTAGTTGTACAGGCTGCCTCTGGCCTTCAACCTGTGATCCTCCTATACCAGCTTCCCAAGTAGCTGGGATTATAGGCATGTGCCATGATGCCTGGCAGGAGTGGTCTTGTCTATTGATTTTTTTTTTTTTTTTTTTTTTTGGTGGTACTGGGAGTTGAACCCAGGGCCTCATGCCTGCATGCTCTGCAAGTGCTGGAGCACTGATCTGCACCCCTAGTCCATTTTTTCAGTTTTTGAGACAGGGTCTCAGTAAGTTACTCAGACTGCCTCTGGTCTCAAACTTGCGATCCTCCTGCCTCCGCCTCCCGAGCCTCTGGGATTACAGGCATGTGCCACCGCACCCGGCTTCTATTGATTTTTGTAACCGAGTTACCACTTAACCAATTACACTTGAATTGTTAATTTTCAGAGAACTGAACTATAGTAAGTTACATATAACATTAAAATTAAATTGTCAATTTAATTCCTTAAAAAATTCATATGGCACTGTATTTGGGTGTTGTGATGTTATCATTTTGAACGCTTTAAGGAAAGGAAATGATATACAGTAGTACACTGGCAGTCAAACTGCTCTGTGCTCAGACATTTTGGTGGGCAACCAGTACTTTCAAGAGAATTCTGGTTCAATGCTCAACCATTTTCTCAGCACTTGGCCACCATGCTAAAACCTATATCTGACACCACACTTACCCATGATGCTTCTGGGTAAAACAAAGGGGAAAGTGTCACTCTGCACGTCGATTTCAAGCAGGAAATCCCTGTCCTAGAAACTTTCTGGTGTTAAACATGAAGGAAAGAAGAAAACAGTAAGAACAATTAAATTTTAAAAGAACTTATTGCTAAGTATATGAGTGGCATACATATGTCTGAATTAGCCATTCAGTATGGTGGTGGAACAAATAAGTACATTTATATCATTTCTTAGGGGGGAAAATGTACATGGCACTGGAACTGTTCAGCATTTGACCAGCCTTCCCGAACAGATTGCTATTGGGTGCTGAAGCACCACTGTATGTGAAAGCACTCTGAAAATTAAGAAAGTTTATTAGTATATAAAGGTTTAGGAATACCCAAGAATGAAGAGCAAGGGAAATGTAATTATCTACTTGGTAAGTTGTAATAATCATATAAGAGGGCTTCTAAGCTATAATTATAAAACACATGCATATATTTCTTTCTTTTTTCTGTTTTTTTCATAGTACTCAACAGTTGAAGCCAGGGCTTCTCTTAGGCTTCATGCAAGCATTCCACCCCTAAGCCACACCCCTAGGCCATTTTTCACTTCATATTTTTTGAGACAGGGTCTCATTAAGTTACATAGGCTGCCCTCTGCCTTCAAACTTGGGATCTTCCTGCCTCCACCTCCCTAGTCACTGGGGTTAAAGGTGTGTGCCACCACACCCAGCTCTCAAGTGATGTGTTTTTTTATTCAGTCACCACTATAGCTCATGACCCATGTAGATATTCAAGGTGAAATGAAAATCACACTTGTTAAGTGTTGGCATTGATGAGGGACATTCTGGAAATAATTATAAAACCTATGTTTTTGAGCACTAACTTAATCCTCTGCCAGATTTAGTTTATTTTTTACTGAAAAGAGAAAATTAAATATATCACTAATTTTGAACATAACGATATATAAAATAATACACCTTAACTCATGTGTTTTTTAGTGTTTATTATCTGTATGAAGAAATTAAAAGATTTTAGATTGATAAAAATGACAGAAATCAGAGAAAAATGCTAGTGTAATTATTAGAAGAAAGATCAAATAGACACCAAGGTCAAAATGAAGTCATAGGACAGTGGATTACGACAAAGAACAATGAAGAAAGAAGAAAACTATCAGTTCAAAGAAGAGTGAGGCTCACAAAAGAAATCAAGTAGAAGTTCTCCATGTAGATAATAAACATGTGTATAACTTAATGTGTTACCACTGTAAATGCTGCAAAAAATTGGGATATTGTCCTCATAGTAGGCATTTCTGTCATCATATCTGAAAGAAATATACATGTTAGAATCATGAAAAGATAATTTCTGAATATTTAATAATTGTGACCATGAAGTGTCATGAACATAATTTGATAGACTAATCATACTTTTCTGTTTGGTTAGAACTTTAGTTATGAAATTCTTTAAAGAGTTTCTTTGATTCATTAAGTATTGTTGCTTACATCTAAATATATTAATAAAATAGAATGCCTTGACATTTTATGAGCAACATGATCTGTCAGTAAATCATTTATTACTCTGAGTATAAATGATTTTATATAATTGGACTAACCAAGGTATAGGGCTAATAGACTAGGAGTTAGATTAGAAGGCTTTGTAAAATACAGAGAATATGTCCAGGATGAGAAAATAAAGGAGTAAACAGGGTAAGTAAACAAACAAGTAAAAACAATTAACAAGTACAGGGGATGGTGAGGAGTTCAGCCAGCATGGAAGAAGAGATGACTTTAGAGAAATTAAAAACAGATGGGGATCCATCAATACCACTACTATCTATCCAAAGGAAATTAAATCAGTTTTTTGAAGATATAGTTGCACAGCCATGTTCATTGAGTATTATTCACAATAGCCAAAATATGAAGTGAACCCAAGTGTCCGTCAGTAGATAAATAAAGAAAATGTGGTGTGTATACAAAATGGAATACTATTCAGGCTTTTAAAAAAAGGAAATCTTAGCATTTGTGACATCAATGAACCCAGAGGACATTATATTAAGTAAAATAAGCCAGGCACTGAAAGACAAATACTGCTTGATCTAACTTACATGTGGAATCTAAAAAAGTCAAGTTCACTGAAGCAAAAAATATAGTGGTAGTTCTCAGGGGCTAGGTTTGGGAAAAGGAGTAGATAAGAGGAAAAGTTCAAGAGATCTGTTGTATAGCATAATGACTATAGTTAATAAATTAACAATATATTGTTTGCTAAAAGAAGAAGTCAGTTATTTAATTGACTTCACCATGAATATGTGAGCTAAAAATAAATAAATGAAATAACATAGTCAAGACAAAAAAATGTTTAAGTAGGACCAGATAATATTGATGAGAAACTATCATTAGGACTTTTATTTTAAAATATGCAGTGTTACACTAATTTATTCTGTAATGTACAATACAAATGAATTGTTGTTGTTAGGTGCCCTTGAGTTGGGTCTGACTCATAGTGACCCGAAGCAGATTAGAACAAAACACTACCCAACACTGCCATGCACACGATCTTTTTATGTTTGAGGCCATTTTTACAGCTACTGTTTCTTATTTTGAATTGTGCCACAGCAGCAAAAGGAGGTCCCAGGGGGCACTCCATTCTAGTCATGAAGGTCAACTGTACTTTGAGGAGGCAACTCTGACCCAGTTGTGTCTTGAATGTCTTCCAGCCTCGGAGGCTCATTCTTCAGCACTACATGCAACAGTGCCTCTCTGCTACGCATAGGGTTTTCAATGGCTAATTGTTTCAGGGGAGGGTTGCCACGTCCTTCTCCCTAATCTGTCTTAATCAGGAAGCTCAAATGAAACTTGCCTACCATGAGTGGTCTTGCTGGTATCTGAAATACTGATGGCATAGCTTTCAGCATCACAGCAACACGCAAGACCCCATAGTATGACAATCTGACAGACACATGGGAGAAATAAGTTATTAGAAAAATGAAAATAAAAAGACACAGAATATATGCCCTATTTTTTATTATCAGAGTCAATGTTATGCAATTAACATTTCACTTGATATCATGAGAATAAATGTTGCATAGCAACAAGAAAAAATTATAAAACCTGTACACATTTATTAAAAGTGATAATTATATATGATTGATATAGAGCAGAGGTCAGCAGACTTTTTTTCTGTCAAGGGATAGGTACAAATTTTAGCTCTATTATCTAGTTTCTGTTGTAACTGTTCAAATTTACAATTGTAACTCAGAAGCAACTACAGCAAAATGTAATGAATGTGTAGCAAAATTCCAGCAAAACTGTATTTTAAAAAAGTGGCAAAGCCAGGTGTGAGCATATTTCTATAATCTTAGCAGTAGGAAGACTGAATCAAGAAGATTATAAGTTCCAGGCCAGCCAGAAAGCATGGTGAGATCCTATCTCAAAAGAGAAAAAACAACAAAAACAAAAACGTGGAAAGCTGGATTTGGCTCAGTAGTTTATAGCTTATTGATTCCTAACATAAATAATTACTCTATATAACTTTTTGTCATTCACATTTGTAACTAAATAGTTATGTTAGTGATTCACTATATAAATGCTTATATGCACACCTCGAACCAACATTTTGCTTATCAGTAAAGTTTTAAATTTGACAAATGAACAGTTTTTTTGCTTAAATAATATGTTATTGTTAGGTGTGGTTGAGCCGGGTCCAACTCAAAGTGATCCTGAGAGGGTTTTTTTTTTTTTTTTTTTTTTGTACTGGGGGTTGAACCCGGGGCCTCCCACTTGCATGCTCTGCAAGAGCTGGACCACTGAGCTGTACCCTCAGCCCATTTTTTTACTTTTTGAGACAGGGTCTCGCTAAGTTATACAGACTGCCTCTGGGCTTGAACTTGCCGTCCTCCTGCCTCTGCCTCCCGAGCCACTGGGATTACAGGTGTGCACCACCGCGCCTGGCTCTTCATAGGATTTTCAATAGGTGATTATTTTGGAATTGTTTTCAGGAGTGGATTGTCACGTCCTTCTATTTGTTGTAATGTGTGGAACCATAAGCATTTAACAATACTCCAACTGGTACACTGTGTTCATAATGATACTGGATATTGCAGCAATATAAAATGATTGTAAAAGTTTCTAAACATTTATTCTTTTTTATTGTTTTTAAGACAAAGTCTTGCTATGTAGCCCACACTAGCCTTGAACTCATGATCCTGCTCCTCAGCCTCCTGATTGCTGGGATTACAGGCATACACTATGGTGCCCAACGATATTATTATTTCTCCTCTTCTTCCTCCTCCTCCTTTCCTTCTCCTTCTCCTTCTCTTTCTTCTTCTTCTTCTTTTCTCTCCTTTTCCTTTTATTTTTTTTCCTTCTTTGTCTTTTTTTGACAGGATTTCACTATGTAGCCCACACTGGCCTGGAACTTGCCCTCTCCTGCCTCTACCTCCCAACTTCTAGGATTACAGATAAGCACCACCACACCAGACAACATTTATTCCTAATTTCTATGCTTGTGCACCAGAAATAGTTTGTGGACTGACTCTACCCTATGAGACATATACTTTGAGTGATACTGACAAATAGGACAGCTTGAAATACGGAAATTAGGAAAGCATTACATAATGCATTGTTTTATATTGACCGTAGACCAGATATGTAGAAGTACAATGAAGAGTATTCATCTTAATTTTGAGAAAGACTGAAAGAAATAACAGCTTAAGGGACACATTAGACAGTAGAACATGACACATAATTTTGGACAAATAGAAGTGATGACCTGTGGCTTTCACCTGGAATGAGCTCATTCATTAAAACGCCATATAATAAATACTTTCAGCTGTCTAGGATAGACTATCTACTGTGACTACCCAACTTTGCTATTGCAACATTATATTGAAAAGGAGTCACAGAGACCAAGCTCAGTAGGGAGCTATAGTGATGGCGTGGTCATAAGAGGAAGAAGGTAAAAAAACAGAAGACAGACAATGAAACGAGTGAAAAATGTAAGCAACAAAGTACAGTAAAGGTAAGCAGTAAGAGGGGAGATGAATTCATAAAGGAGACGTTTGATTTAAGGGCCAGGCAGGGGGACCATATCTCTGCCAATACTTATAAAAATATTTCTATTTGTATCATTCAAGAGCAGTACTTGAAAGACACTATTGTTCCTTGAAAGTGATTCATCAGCATTCATTTGTTAACCTCTTACTATGGAGGACTAAGGATAGCAGATTGGTGAAGATTATACCTGTCAATAGAAGTAAAAACAAAGAAAAAATTGTTCTTTGTTGAATGCTGTAATGATAGCAGTTACAATTGAGCATTTAGCATATGCCAGGATCTATGCTCAGCACTTTATATATACATCTTTCTATTTAGAAGAGCCTATAATTTGTACAAAAATTACATATAGATGGCAAGGCCAGATTTAGATCTCAAGCCTGTTTCATTTCAAAGCATGCACCCTTCACTGTTAACTGCTTGTGTACATGCTACAGTGGTTGCCCCAAGCAGAAAGGCATCTTTTGGGGGCAAATTAAAGAATGTGCTAGAGGTAATTATGTCATTTCTTAAAAAATGAATAGGAATTTGTCAGAAATTCTGTGAGAAGAGAATATTTAAGAGAAAAGGGCATGATCCATTCAGGTACCTGCAAGTCCTGAGATGTGGTTAGAGAGTAAGTTATAAAATGGGCTCTCAAAAAATATATTTTATGGGATAAATAAGGGAGGGCCTGTATATCAAGGAAAAGAGTATATATTTCATCTGTGGATAAGGTGAGTAGAAGTTATTGGATGCTTTTAAGCAACGATGTTATCTGATCAGATATGTATCTTAGAAAGCTCATACTGGCAATATGAATGGCTACTGTTGGAGTCCAGACACATGGTAAGAGCCAGAATGAAGGTAGGAGCTGTGGGAACAGGGGAGATGATGAGATATTGATGGATCAAGAATGGCACAGTGTGAGGAAGCTGGATACTAGCATGATCCTATGATTTCTGCACTTAAAATCTTGGTAGATAGATGCACTGTGAAGAAGGATAGGGAATACTGGACGAAGGGGAGGTTGCAGGCAAAGATAATTGTACTGGACATTGTGCCTAAGGGGAGGTTGCAGGCAAAGATAATTGTACTGGACATTGTGCCTGGTATTACATATGTTGAGTTTAAGGCACCCAAGAAGTATTTGCCTATCTCTCTGTGTTCACATTGATGACTACCTTGTTCTTTTTCCTCTTCAGTTCTTTTACATCCCTTCTTACTGTTTCCTTTGTGGTTTAATAGTTATTAAAATCAGAAAGCTGGTGTGATGATGCACGCCTATACTCTGAGCTACCCAGGAGGCTGAGGTAGGAAGATTAAGAGTTTGAGGCCAACCTGGGTAACAACCAGATAATTTTTGTTTCCCTTTAAGACCAAAATGATCTAAGCTAAATAGATTTGTATTGGTGTGGCTTTTTGTTGATATGAAGGGTTTTTCCCCCCTATTCTTCGGATCAACAGCCTTTAATGTTTAAAAACATGTAAATTTTTCTGGTATAAATAGAGGGCCTAGGGAACCAGGTATGATGGCACACACCAAAATCTCAGCACTCAGGAGACTCTAGTGAATCGTGCTCAAGGCTCATCTGGGCTACACAGCAAAACCCTGTCTCAAAAATAAGTACATACATGCATGCATGCATGCATGCATGATAGGGCTAAGGACTGAGCCATAGGTGTGCTTAAAATGCTGGAAAGAGGGATGAAGATAGTAAAGAACAGATGGAATAACACTAGCAAGGGACCAAGATAATGTAAGTAGGACCCAATTTCAAGGAAAGCATTTTTTAAAAACCCCAGTGAATTATACAAAAGACAAAGATATTAAAGAAAAGAGAAGCATTTGTGGAGCCTGCCATGAATATCTTAGGTCAGTTTTAATATTAAAGGATAAAAATGGGAGCAGGATTAGGAATGGTTTAGGGGCCATTAAAATGACCTTAATTTAATAAAATTAAGTTCTTCATTTAAGGAAGAAAACATAATTTAGTGTGTACATTAGTTCTCAGCAGTATCTTAGTGTGAGTGTTACCTTGGGAAATATGAACCTATTTCTTCATTTAGACTCATTTCCCACATGCCTGTCTTAGTGTGAGAGTATTAACATCAAGATTAGATTTTTCATTTCAAATGACCCCTAAACAGAAGCCCATTATTTCATGTGATGTCTAACTAAAGAAACAGCCATCTGTTCAACACCATATTATACTTTACACGTTGTTCATATGTGTTGTTGTTGTTGTTGTTGTTAGGTGCCATTGAGACAGTATCCAATTTATAGGGACCTATAGGGTCTTATGCCTACAGCTGTAGCCCTGTGGCATCCGATCCCATCAGATCTCGAAAGCTAAACAGGGTCGGGCCTGGTTAGTACCTGGATGGGAGACCGCCTGGGAACACCAGGTGCTGCAGGCTTGGGAGAAGGACCTGGCAACCCCCTCCCAAAAATCAATCTGCCATTGAAAACCCTATGAACAGCAGAGAAGCACTGACAATAGTGTTTCCCCTGTTGTACAGAGGGTCGCTATGAGTCGGATACCGACTTGACGGCACCTAA